>PVKS010046198.1:0-13411 GCA_004027875.1 Aplodontia rufa
AAAAATTTAATCTTGGGGCTAGAGCAATGTCTCAGCAGTTACAGCGCTTTCTTGGCATGGATGAGTACGCGGGTTCAAACCCAGCAGCATGTACACAACAAAGCATCAGAGCAACAAAGGCTACATGAAAAACTAAATAAAATTGATTCTCTTTCTCTCTCTCTCTCACTGTCCTTCTCTCTCTTTAAAAAGAAAAATTGATTTTCTCTCTCGCTTTAAAAAAAATTAAATCTTGCCAGTTGGATTAGTTAGGGCAACACTATCTTCTGCTGTAATAAATAAACCTCCAGATTTCAGCAGCTTACAATAAACATCAGCTTCATGCTGGTATACCTGTTTAAACCCAAGTGTTTCTGCTCAGCCAGCAGCTAACTCTTCCTGCAGAAGGATTTGGGGATATATACTCTTTCTGTCCTTTGGGTCTGCCATTACCCAAAGCCTCACAGTTCCCAGCATTCAGCCAGAAGGAGAAGGAAAAAGGCAAATCTGATTATCAACAACCTTGATATGCAAATGTCATGTCTCCTCTGCTCACATTCCATTGGTAAATTGTTATTTGGTCCCACTTTCTCCCTGGGGAGAGGAAGATGGACACTGTAAAATACAGTTCCTGGTTAAATATTGCTTTTCCAAAATGTCTGTGTACTTTGGGAAGAAAAGCCCAAATTTTATGCTCAGCTGATGATTTTCAGCAGTCTCTGTTACAGTAATTATACACGCACACACACACACACACACACACACATATATATATATATATATATTCGTTCAATCATATCCCGTAATTATTCCTTATACAGGATCTACTTTTCTGCTTTGCTCATGAATAATCATTCTTTCCCTAGGGTGAACTATTCTTTGTTAGCTTGATGATTTCGTTTTTTAACTTTTGAAGTCAGTTTTATTTCGAACCCTTGCTCTCAGTGATCTTGGTCATTCCCATCCATGCTGTTATTTCCTTTATGTTCTAGAGATCCTTCTTTACAAGAGGACTGATTGAGAAGCGGCTGGACATCCTGCACCGACGGGATGTACTTTGTCTTTTGTGTGCTTGCAGGCATGGTCCTTCTGACAGGTTTCTTTCTTGATGGGAGGCAAATGTCTCTGGACATGGATAGGCTTTATCCACAAGCACCTCACTCTCAGCTATGTGAAATTCAAATGGAAGGGTAAGAGCATTAGGCTGGCAGTTTCATAGGTGCCCGAATGAGAAAGACTCCACTCTCAGCCACCACTCCAAAAGAACTTCTTACAAAAAGTTCATCTTTGGAAAAGAACATCTCAGTATTTCCCTGGAGACTGTGCTAGTCACTCTGCAAACGCCAGAAAGGAGAGTGTGGATGCAACTGTCAAAGGTTTGCACAGATAAATCTTGGATTAATTTGCCTTTTTGCAATTATTCTTCCCCTTTTGTGCTCCTTACTTACAAATAAGATCGAGCCTGAACAACTTTCCCACTGCTTCATCTGTTAACAGGAGTCCGTCCATCTAACAGACTGGCATCTCCCCACTGAAAAGCCTACCTCCTATACCTTTGCCACTGGGTGGTCATTGTTTTACATACTTTCAAACCATCATTTTGATGAAGTCTTATGAGGGGAAAAGTCTCAGTTTGCTACTGCCAGCAAAATTTTAAAATACTTGTAAATGTCCTTTGTAGAATACCAAGTTTTATGAAGAAAAGAAGGCTATTTAAAAAAAAAAAAAAAAGCTTGGCTAATAGCATTCTAAAAGAACCGTGGTTAACTTTGAGAGAAAATTATCTCTCAATTTACATAGCCTGACTCCACACAATTATTTATTCATTCATTCAATAAATATTGAGAGTTTATTATATTCCAAAGGCTGTGCCAGGTAGCAGGGCAATAACCATGAAGGAAATGGACTTCTCATCCCTGTCCTCAAGGAACCTGGAATTTATGGGTGAAATTTTGAACTTGAAATCTGAATTTATGTTTGCACTGTTAGCAGAAGTTTGGGGCATTATGGAAGCAAATTTAAAAAGGCTTCGAAACCAGTGTTTGCATGTCATGGAAAGATTACTAGAAGAAATGGCCTGAAAGATGAAAGTGAATTCGCTGCACTAAGACATGAGGTGGGATGGAAGCGCGTGTCCCAAATGGAGGAAACCGTAGGTCAGTGCCTGGGAAGTGGCTCCCATCTATGTGAATGACTTCCACTGTAACTATCAGCAGTGACTAGAGCGTTCCCAACCTACCACTGCCCACCCTCCATGTGGAGCAAAATTGGCATTCTTCCTGTTATGGTTTGGTTGTGAGGGGTCCTCCAAAAGCTCATACGTGAGACAATGCAAGAAGGTTTAGAGGTGAAATGATTGGGTTATGAGCCTTCTCCTAATCAGCGGGTTAATCCCCTGATTGGAGTGAACTGAACCATAGCTGCAGGCTGGTGGGTTGTGGCTGGAGGAGGTGGGTCACTGGGGGCACGCCTTTCGGGTTTATTTTTTGGTCTTGTTGAGTAGAGAGCTCTCTGTCTCTCTTGGTGGCCCCTCCTCAACTGCTCTCCTCCACCTTACCTTTCTGCCATGATGTTCTGCCTCACCTCAAGCTTGAGAAATGAAGCCAGCTGTCTATGGACTGAGACCTCTGAAACATGAGCCCCCAAATAAACTTTTCCTTCATAAAATTGTTCTTGTCAGGTCTTTTAGTCACAACAGTGAAAAAGCTGACTTAGACACGTGAACTCTTTGAAGCTCTAATGAAAATTTCTCCCATAGATCTACGCATTTCCCATTTGTGCTTACATGTTCCAAGTTACAGTGATGAGCATGCTCTATAAAAGCGACTCTCTCCCTGTATCTGCCACCAATCTAAAATACTTGAGGTCAGAGTTGTGTTTTACTCACGTCTGCTCCCCTGCACTAATACACTGACTGATAAGTGTGAGGCAGGCAGCATGTGTTGAATATGGAATGATGAATGAATTGAATAGACAAAGTGGCAGAATTGTGGCAATATACTGATTGGCTTCAATATATTCAAATTTGGCAAGTCTTGGCAAAAAAAAAAAACAGTTGAGAGTCATAAAGAATAATTTACACATTTATTTCTAAAAATAAATATGAACCTCGGTATAAGCATCTTTAAAAGATATGGTATGTACAAGTCCCCAAACTTCTGCCACCTACATAATAGGCATAACAAATATTATTTCAGTTTTCAAATTCTGAGACCAATTAGCAGGAACCAAGGAAGTTTTTTTAATTAGGTTTAACTTTTATAGTCTCAGCCTTACCTCCCTTTTTAACCTTACCCACACAGGCATACAGGTTAAGCAGACTTCTCAGAAGGAGAAATTCCTTCAGGATAAGTCTCCAGCCAAAGATGTACTTTTGCTTTTGATGGGATCAAGGAGGCAGAGGAATGAGAATCGGGTTGTTCCAATCAATTCAGACTAAAGTACAGGTTCTTCTCAGTGTAGATCAGCAAGTTTTATCGGTGGGTGAAAATTGGCTCCGCTGCAACAAGTACTCATGATGTGAAGACAACACACATCAGATGGAGCTTTGGCATACGCAAAGCAAGATATAAGATCAACTGCAAGAGAATAACAGGTAAGAGCCATCTCACATCGTCAAGTAATATTGTGAGAACATCCTTTCATGGGTATTTAAAGAGAACACAAGCACACTCGGGGAAGGAAGCAACTCGTTTAAAATGTAACTCCCTGCTGAAGGGCAACCAAGGGCACAGAGCTGTAACTGTGAATGACTGAATGGACACCAGGAGACCCTAATCTATTCCAACAACCATTGTATAAACTACTGTAATTATTGCTCACTTGATTAGTATGCAAACCTGTATCTAATGCCCACACACACACACACACAAATGCTGAGAACCACAGGATTTTCCCCTAACTAGTCTAATATCTGAACTTTTCTGATCATTTTTTAGATAAAGACATCTTTAAATTTCTAACCCTTTATTTAATCACTGGCACCAAATAATTGTGAAACTTACACAATTGAAAATAATCCCCATTATTAAGGTGACATAAATCCTGGTTTGCATGGAACATTCCTAGCTTTTAATCTATTGTTGCAGAGCCTGCACAATTTAACATTCAACCTGGAATTTTCTATGTTTAACAAAGCATTAAGATAAACTAAGATGAGTTTGATAATTTCTACTTTTCCGTACCTCTAGCTTCTGCCACGGTCTTTCTTGTCTAATAGAACATAATGGACTAAATTTTTAAGTGGTAAAATCTAACAGATGACAAGTGATAGTCCAACCTACTTTTCCTTTTCCTTTCAAGTCGCACACCTTCTTCTTGTGGACAGTATGCCCCTGCTAATTTAAAGAAGCAGACTCAGGGTAGGCTACACAAAAGGCCAACTCCTTTGGTCTCAGGTCCTGGTGAAGTAATTCTGCGTTGCTGCCCCTGCTGGTCAGTCAGTGTTCAAGCAACAAGTCTTGCTGTGACCAGGACAATGGTCCGAGGCATCCTCCAAGTTATGTGAAGCCATCAGGCTTCAGGCACTGATATGGGAATTGTCGGTTTAGAATATGTGAAATAAATGCAGACAACATAGACTTTCCTGTCTTACCAATATCTGAACATTTCATCAGAAGTGCTTATTATTTATTACATGATATAGATCTGCAGATATGTATGAATGTCATTGTTTTGTAATGCTTTTTTTTACCTTGTACTTTTTTTTAAAAAATCACCAAAAGAATTCACATTTAGTGAAATGTTAAATAATGAATTTCCATGTCTTAAGAAATTCACCATGAAGACGCAAGTGGCATAAATTATTGTACATTAACCATCTACCTGACATCCATGGAAGACACATGTGTTCCGAAGGAGCATCAGCCTTTACTTCGAAAGTAACTAGGGCTGGAGCGGTGGCTCAGCGGTTTCGGCGCTTGCCTGGCAAGCACGAGGACCCGGGTTCAAACCCCAGCACCACGTACACAACTGAATGTTGGAGCAATGAAGGCCATGTGAAAAACTAAATAAAGTTGTTTCTCCCTTTCTCTGTCTCTCTCACTGTCCCTCTCTCTTTAAAAAAAAAAAAAAAAAAGTAACTATTTGAAGAAGACTATTCTTGAAGATTTCAATTAAACAAGTACAGCTGCATTTACAATGCTGGCAAGCATGACTCTTTATTTAGATCAATGAGTATTTTTCTAAATTAATTTCACTACTGATTCCACCCATTTCTGGAATAAGGGCAAATATGAATTAATATCTAACAAAAATATTGACTTTATTCTTGGGAGAACGTCACTAAGAGTTAGATGATGTCAGTTTTATATTGGTATCATGAGATTTTTAAGTATAAACTCTCTTAATTACAATACTGTTTTTGAAATTTGAGTCATGAAAACAAAGTAAAACTTAGAGGTTCGTTTTGCCTTGGGAAATATGTAGTAGTTATAAATCTGAATTTAAAAGTTCAAGTTCAAAGATAAAAATACTTTTATTTATAAATAATAAAATGGTACAAAATTTTTGTACAGCACAATATTGCAGTTAAAAACAGTGTTCTAATTAAATTAGGAAACCTAAGGGACAAAACTCTAATTGAAATGGTTGTAGTACACATATTATTCATGAAGTGAGTCCAAACATGTTTTGATATCTACTCATCAAAATAAAAGCTACATTTAAAGCAGTAAAATTATAAATGTTTGTTGCAAAATTTGCATTGAATTTAAAAAAACAAATGCAGTCTATACATTCTCTCTCTTTGATGTCTGCTATGGACTGGAAATCATATATTGGAATTTTATTTCCCAAGGTATTAGATTATGAGGGCTTAGGGAGGATATTGAGTTAGGAGGGGGGAGTTTACATGAACGGGATTAGTTCCCTTTAACAAAAATCACAGTGAGATCCCTCCCATCTTCCAATGCCATGTAAGCACACAGCAAAAAGATGGCCATGTATGAACCAAGAAACCAAGAAACCAGGGCTTTGATTCAGATCTTCTCAGCTTCCAGAAATGTGAAAAATAAATTTCTAATATTGATGAGACACTCAATGTGAAGTATTTTATTAGAGCAACCATAACAGCAGACTATGCCACTATGGTAAAATTATCATCAGATTTTTTAATTTTAGTTTTTTAGTACTGAGAACAAAACCTAAGGCCTCACACGCACATGCTGGGCAAACACAATGCTACAGAGCAATGTCCTCAGCCATAAATGTTTGCATTTTAGAGATCTACTTTGTAAATCAATCTAAGCATCTAACAACGGTAGTGAATGCTGTTGTAAAGCAGTCCTCCCAAACGAAATTGGATTTTTGTTTGAAAAAAGTTGCAAATCCTTTTTTTAATATTTAGAAATTGTAAATATTAATTAAAATACTGAAGCAATGCAACACCAAATTTAGGCCTTCAAAATATATAATGAATCGTTAAAAAAACTTGAAAATATAATAAAATATATAAAATTAAATATAATAAAATTAAATCCAATAAATGCAAAGGAAGCGAGCAATCTAGATGAAAAGAGATAAAAACATATTTAAAGATAGCCAAGGGGTGGAAATGAAAGAATGGAAATTGATATGCCATGCAAATGGAGCCCCACAAACAAGCAGGATTAGTTGCTCTCGTAACAAGCAAAGCAGACTTCAAGGCAAAATTAATCAGAAAAGACAAAGAAGGTCACTTCATAATGATAAATGGAACAACAACAAGAAGCTATAACAATAGTAAATAGTTATGCCGCAAACATCAGTGAACCTAATTACATAAAAAAGTACTGAAATTAAAGACTCAGAGAAACCCCAGTGCAATAATACTGGGAAATTTCAAAGCATCTCTGTAACAGATAGATCATCCATACATAAAATTATTCTAAATCAAGTGGACTTAACACAGATATATAGAATATTTCATTTAACAGTAGGTGAGACCACTTTCTTCTCAGCTACTCTTGGAAACTTTTCCAAAATAGACCATATATTAGGCCACAGGGAAATTTTTAGCAAATACAAAAAAAATGATAAAATGACAAAATTCCTTTTATCTTATCTGATCATAAGAGAATGAAATTAGAAATACCTAATTAACCCTATAGAAATTGTATACACACATGGAAATTGAACAGTAAACTTTTGGATGATGAATGGGTAATAGAAGAATTCAAAGAAGAAATTTAAAAATTCTTAGATTCAAACAAGATACAGCCTACCAAAACCTCTAGGACACCAGGAAGGTAGTTCTAAGAGGAAAGTTTATAGTTATGAGTGCCTTCTTAACAAAGATCCCATATAAACACATTAATGGTGCATCTCAAGACCCTTGAAAAACAAGAATGAACTAATTATAAAGGAAGGAGGGAAATAAGATCAGAGTTGAAATTAGTAAAATTGAGAATAAAAGAGGCAATACAAAAGATCAACAAAATGAAGAGCTGGTTCTTTGGAAAGATAAAATAATCAATAATGCTGTAGCCAAACTAAACAAAAGAAAAAGAAAGAATATCCAACTTAATAAAATTAGATATGAAAAAGGAGAAATCACTACAGATATCACAGAACTTCAGGGGATCATTAGTGACTATTATGAAAACATGTATGCAAACAAATTGGAAAACTTAGAAGAAATGGATGAATTTCTAGACACCTATAATGTGTGAAAATTGAATCAAGAGGACATAGAAAAAACTAAACAAACCAATAACCAGTAATGAGAGAAACAATTAAAAGAAAAGAAAAAAAAAACATTTCCAACAAAGAAAAACCCAGGTCAGATGGATTTTTCAGCTGAAATCTACCAGATCTTTAAAAAATAACTAATGCCAATGATCCTCAAATTATTCCATGAAATATAAAGGGATATAACACTTCCAAGTTCATTCTATGAAGCCAGTATCACCCCCATACCAAAATCAGATAAGAATGAAACAAGGAAAGAAAACCACAGATGAATATCTCTTATGAACTTAAATGCAAAATCCCTTAAAGTATTAGCAAATTGTATTCAACATGTGTTAAGAAGATTGTATATCATGACCAAGTTGATTTTGTAACAGGGATGTAAGGATGGTTTAACATTCACAAATCAATAAATGTAAGTTGCCACATAGATAGAATTAAGGATAAAAAAATTCGCATAGTCATCTCAATAGATGCAGAGGAAAGTGTTTGACAAAATTCAGCACCCATTCATGACGAAAACACTGAAGAAACTAGGAATAGAAGGAACTTACCTCAACATCATAAAGACTATATATGATAAACCTAAAGCCAGCATCATGATGAATAAGGAAAAACCAAAGGCATTGTCTTTAAAATCAGGAAATAGAGAAGGATGTCAACTCTCACCACTCCTCTTCAATATAGTACTAGAAATTCTAGCCAAAGCAACTAGCCAAGAAAAGGAAATAAAAGAGATAAAGATAGGAAAGGAAGAAGCCACATTATCACTGTTTGCAGATGATATGAGTTTATTTTTAGAATACCCAAAAAACTTCACCAGAAGACTGCTAGGTATAATAACTAAATTTGGCAAAGTAGCAAGTTACAAAATCAGAATACAAAAATCAATGATTTTCTAAATACCAATAATGAATCTGCTGAGAAAGGAAACTAGAAAATAGTAACATTCACAATAGCCTCAAAAAATATGATACATGGGAATAAATTTAACCAAGAAGATGAAAGATCTTTACAATGAAAACTGTAGAACTTTCTAGGAAAAAAATTGAATAAGACACATGAAAATGGTAAGACCTCCCATGTTCATGGACAGGCAAAATTAATATAGTTAAAATTCCCATACTATCAAAAGCAAAATACAAGATAAAATTCAATTCAATACCCATCAAAATATCAAATGCATTCTTTACAGAACTAAAAAAAAAAACAGTAAAAATCAAAAGTAAAATTATAAGTTACTCCAAAATTAATTTGGAAGAATGAAAGATCCAGAATAGACAAAGCAATCTAAGCCAATAAAAGCAAAGCTGGAGACATCACAATACCTGACTTCAAATTATACTGCAGGGTTATAGTAACAAACACTACATGGTACTGGCATCAAAACAGATGCAAAAAACAAAAACAAAAAAAAAAAAAAACAATGGTACAGAATAGAAGACAGAGAGAGATATAGTAATCTGATGCTTGACAAAGGTACCAAAAACATATATTGGAGAAAAGACATCCTTTTTAAAAAATAGTGCTGGGAAAGTTGGTTATCCATGTGTAGAAGAATGAGACCAGATTCTTATCTCTCACCCTGCACAATGGTGAACTCGAAATAGATCAAATACCTAGGATTTAGACTAGACACTATGCAACTCCCAGAAGAAAACATAGGGTTAATAATTCAGCAGGTAGGTATGGCAGTGACTCTCTTTCTTTTTTTTTTTTTTTAATTAGATGAATACCGAGTTACAATTGAGGGGGAAATATTGTCAAACAATCAAGAACAAATGTATATATACTAGTTATCCAAGGCTAATGCCATGTCATGGATGCCCAGGTTGGGTTCCCATGTTGCTGTTTCCCCCAGAAGAACTCCTGAGTTAAATGGATATCTCGTGGATGTCGGAGATTTCCTTCTGAGATGATTCCCCCATATTCCCACCCTCCAGTCTCCTACACCCCACCCTGTCCCCCACCCTACACCTTCAGGTATCCTAGGCAATCATTCACCTGTTGAGTTAAGAATCACACAATTTGAGGTAATTATTAGCTTAGCCATCTAACATACTGCTTTCCGATATATTCTAGCTTCCACAGATGAGAGAAACCATTCAGCCCTTGAGTCTCTGAGATTGGGATACTTCACTTAGCATAATTCTTTCCATCTCCATCCATTTGATATCAAAAGCCATAATATCGTCTTCTCTAATGGCTGAGTAGTATTCCATTGTTTATAAGTACCAAAGTTTTTGTATCCACCCATCCAGTGAGGGGCATCTGGGTTGGTTCTATAATCTAGCTATAGTAAATTGAGCTGCTATAAACATTGATGAAGTCATATCACTATAATATGCTGATTCTAACTCTTTTGAGAAAATACCCAGGAGTGGGATAGCTGGGTCATAAGGTGGTTCCATCCTTAATTTTTTGAGGATTCTCCACACTGCTTTCCAAACTGGCTGAACCAGTTTGCAGTCCCACTAGCAGTGTGACAGTGTTCTTCTTTTCCCACAGCCCCTCCAGCATCTGTTGTTGTTCATATTCTTCATTTTTGCCACTCTAATAGGAGTGAGGTTGAATCTCATTGAAGTTTTGATTTGCATTTATTTTATTGCTAATAATGTAGAGCATTTTCTCATATACTTATGGGCTTTCTGGACTTCTTCTGGTGAGACGTTTCTTTTTATATCTGCAGCCCATTTATTGACTGGATTATTTGTGATTTTGGTGTTTAGCTTTTTTAGTTCTTTGTATATTCTGGATATCAGTCCTCTGTCTGAGGTGTAACAGGCAAAGGTTTTCTCCCATTCTGTAGGTTCTCTCTTGATGCTTTTGACTAAATTTTTAGCTGTGCAAAAAATTTTAATTTAATTGCATTCCATTCATTTATTTTTGACTATACTGCTTGAGCCATGGGAGTTTTGTTGAGGAAGGCGCCGCCAATTCCTATGTCCTGTAATGTTGACCCTACTTCTTTTTCTAATAAATTTAAAGTTGTTGTAACTTCCAAATCTTTGACCCATTTTGATTTAATTTTTGTGCAGGGTGAAAGATAAGGATTCAGCTTCAGTTGTCTGCCCATGGCTGTCCAATTTGTCCAACACCATTTATTGAACAGCCTATCTTTCTTCCACACTATGTTTTTGCCCCCTTTAAAGATATGGGGGTTTGTCTCAGGATCTTCTATTCTATTCCACTGGTCTTCAGTTCTTTTTTGATACCTATATCATGCTGTTTTTGCTACTGTGGCTCTGTTATATAATTTCAGATCAGGGATTGAGATACCCCCTACTTCTTCCTTCTTGTATAGTAATGTTTTGGCTAATCTGGGTCTTCTGTTATTCCATATGAACTTGAGAATTGCTTTTTCTATATCTGTGAAGAATGCCATTGGTATCTTGATAGGGATTGCACTAAATGTGTATAGGGCTTTGGGTAGAATGGCCATTTTTATTATATTGATTCTGCCTAACCATGAGCGTGGAATGTTTTTTTGTCTGCTCAGGTGTTCTGTAATTTCTTTTGTTAGTTTTTGATAGTTTTCTTTGTAGAGGTCCTTAACATCCTTTGTAAGGTTAATGTCCAAGTATTTCAATTTTTTGGAGGAGATGGTGAACGGGAGAGATTTCCTGATTTCTTCTTTTTCAGATTTGTTGCTGGAGTAAAGGAAAGCTAGTGACTTATTGGTGTTGATCTTGTAGCCAGCTACTTTGTTGAAATTGCCTAAGCTCTACGAGTTTTCTGGCCAATGTTATTGGGTCTTCTAGGTGTAGAATCATGTCATCAGCAAACAGAGATAACTTCCTCTTTTCCTATTATGAATTCCTTTGATTTGCTTGTCTTGCTTGATAGCTCTGGCAAGGGTTTCAAGGACTATATTGAACAAGAGTGGGGAAAGTGGACAGCCTTGTCTTGTTCCTGAATTCAGTGGAAATGCTTTTAGTCTTTCTCCATTGAGGATGATGTTGGCTATGGGTCTGTCGTAAATGGATCTGACATAGTTAAAGTATCTTCCCTTGATTCCTTTCTTTTCCAGAGTTTTGAACCCAAAGTGAGTGGTGTTGAATTCTATCAAATACCTTCTCTGCATCAATTGAGATGATTATATGGTTTTTGTTTTTAATTCTTTTTATGTGGTGAATTACATTTATTGATTTGCATACGCTGAACCAGCCTTGTTTTCCTGGAATGAAGCCCACTTGATCATAATGTATTATCTTTTTAATGTGCTTTTGTATCCAATTAGCTAAAATTTTACTAAGGATTTTTGCATCAATGTTCATCAGGGAAATTAGTCTGTAGTTTTCTTTTCTTGACATGTCTTTTTTGGATTTTGGTATCAGTGTAATATTTGCTTCATGAAAAGTGTTTGGGAGTGTTCCCACTCTATCAATTTCATGGAAGAGGTTGTAGAGGATCGGTGTTATCTCTTCTGTGAAGGCTTGGTAGAATTCTGCCATACATCCATCCAGTCCTGGGCTTTTCTTTTTTGGAAGAGCTTTGATTGCTGTTTTAATTTCACTGTCTGTGATATGTTGGTTTAGATTTTCAATGTCCTGCTGTGTTAAAGAGGGGATGTCATATATGTCCAAGAACCTGTCCATGTCCTCCAGGTTATCAATCTTGGCAGAGTATAAATTTTCAAAATAGGTTCTGATAATCTTCTGGATTATGGATGAGTCTGTTGTGATATCCCCATTTTCATCTTTGATTTTGTTGATTTGCTTCATTTCGTTCTTCCTTTTAGTGTTGTTGGCAAGGGGTCTGTCAATCTTATTTTTTCAAAGAACCAACTCTTTGTTTTGTTAATAGTTTGTATTTTTTTTCCTTCTCAATTTCATTGATTTCAGCTCTGATTTTGGTAATTTCCTGTCTTCTATTGGCAGTGACTTTCTTAACACAATCCCAAAAGCTCAGGAAGTAATAAGAGTTAATAAATAGGTTGACATCAAATTTAAAAACATCTTCATAGAAAAGGAAACAATGAAGAATATGAAGAAAGAACATACAGAATGGGAGAAAGTCTTCAATAGCTACTCTTCTGTTAGTGATTAATATCCAGAATAAATAAAGAACTCAAAAAAAATTAACACTAAAAATCCAATTAATAAATGGGCAAATGAACTAAACAGATACTTCTCAAAATAATAAATACAATATCCAGAATATATACACATTTTATATTACTTTGTTAAAATCTTGTAAGGTTGCTCAAAAATAAAATAAAAAAATAGAATAAATACAAATGACCAACAAACATATTCAAAAAATGTTCAACATCTTTAGCAATTAGGGAATCGCAAATGAGAACTACACGGAGATTTTCTCCAGTTAGCATGGCAGTCATCAAGAATACTGATTGTAAACTATACAACCACTATGAAAATCAGCATGGAAGTTCCTCAAAAGACTAGAAAATGGAATCACCATATGACCCAACCAAACCAATCCTCAGTATTTATACTAAAGAACTAAATTCATCATACTATCATGCACATAGCAAATATTTGTAGCAGCACAATTCACAATAGTTAAATTATGGAACCAGCTTAGGTATCCGTCAAGGGATACATGGATAAAGAAAATGAGGTATATATGCACAATGGAGGTTTAATCAACCATAAAAAAGAATGCAATTATGTCATTTGTAGGAAAATGAATAGAACTCGAGAATATTTTGTTAAGTCAAATAAACCAAACTCAGAAAGTCAAGGGCAATGGTCATGTGTTTTCGCTCACATGTGGGAGCTAGGAAGAAAAAAAGGAAAAG
>PVKS010046199.1:0-13416 GCA_004027875.1 Aplodontia rufa
TGGGAAACCACATAAGGTTCCTAAACAGAGGAATCACAAAAGGAAAGCAGAATTAAATCTGAGTCTTTGGGGGGCTGGAACGGTGGCTCAGCGGTTTCAGCACTTGCCTGGCATGCACAAGGATGCAGGTTGGAACCCCAGCACCATCTACACAACAAAGTGTCAGAGCAACGAAAGTCACATGAAAAACTAAATAAAATTGATTCTTTCTTTCTCTCTCTCTCACACTGTCTCTTTTTAAAAAAAAGTCAAGCCAAGTCTTTGGAAAATAATGCTAAAAATATAATAACAATGTTGTAATGTTAGGGCTGCGCATATTTTTTCTTCTCTACTTTTTAATTATTCTACAATGTTTTAATTTTTACAATTCAAAATAATCATCAGGTCTTTTTTTGTTTTTTAAGAAAGAGGGAGAGAGAGAGAGAAAAGCAATTTTTATTTAGTTTTTCATGTGACTTTCGTTGCTGTGACACTTCGTTGTGTAGATGGTGCTAGGGTTTGAACTCTCGTCCTTGCGATTGCCAGGCAAGTGCAGTAACCGCTAAGCCCCTGCTCCAGACCCCATCCGGTCTTTTCTTGCTAAAAAGTATGGTCTTCATGTTTTGACCTTCATACTATGACCTTTCCAGAAGCTTTTTTTTTTTTTAAGAGAGAGGGAAAGTGGGGGAGAGAGAGACGGAGAGTTATCAATTTTATTTTGTTTTTCATGTGGCTTTCATTGCTCTGAAACATCACAGTGTACATGGTGCTGGAGTTTGAACTCAAGTCCTAGTGCATGCCAGGCAAACGCTGTAACCGCTGAGTCACCACTCCAGCCCCAATTTTATTCAGTTTTTCATGTGTCTTTCATTGTTCCAACACTTTATTGTGTACGTGGTGCTGGGGTTTGAACCCGAGTCATTGTGCATACCAGGCAAGCACCGTTAACTTCCAAGCCACTGCTCCAATCCCTCCAGAAATTTTTTGGCTTTAGGCATTTGGTTTTGATTTATAATGTGTTGAGATGTCAAACTGGCTTGCTGTCCTCTTTAGGGTTCCAGTCCCATAATATGTGGACACCCCAAATTTAGGCATGATCTCCTTGGCCTGTGGCTGGAGAGTCCCTTGCTTAAGAGTCTTAATTAGGAAGTTTTGCTGTTTTTCTTTATACATAATCTTATCAGAAAAAAAGGAGTAGATGTCTTAATTTTGTTCATTTCTTTTCCCAAATGCATATCAGTGACTCGCTGCTGTCATCCTGGACTCATTTTTCTGTGTGTGGTAGAAGTTTCGTTTATACGATGCTATATGCCTTTCTTTCCACGTAGCTCATCCACAGACTGTTCCTTTCATCCTCATAGGCTAAAGGGGATAAAGGGAAGCTAACATACTGGATTGGCCAAAACAGGTAGGATTCATGGGTCACCCAATATGTAAAGTTTTTAAACTCGGTATTTTAAAATTGTGATTGGCCTGGGATGACACTCAATGATAGAGCATTTGCCTAGCATGCACTAGGCCCCAGATTTGATCCTTAGTACCGTGCGCAAATTTTGGCAAAATATATCTACCATAACATTTAGCATTTCAGCTGTTTTTAATTACACCGGTCAGTGTCATTAAGCGCATTCCCACTATTGCATCATCTTCGTCACAACCATCTGCAGAACCTTTTCATAGTCCCAACTGAAACTCTACCTCTTATACAGTAACTGACCACTACATAAAATTCTGAAATATGTGCTACAACATCTATTTTTCTTTGAAAGAAGCAAGACATAGTAGAAAGAATGTTAACCGTTGCTTTGCAGGCCTGGGTGGGAATGCTGGCTCTTCCTAATTAACTATGTGTAGAGATATTACTCCACTCTCTGAATTTCTCCACCTTTCCTGGGACTAAGGAAATCCCCCTTTGTGGGGACTGAGGATCAAGGCTGATGATGCACAGCCCATGGTAGAGAGCAGTGATAGTTTTTCCCCACATGCCAGTGTGCCTTCCAGTGACTGGGATGCCCCAGGGCTTCTAACCATTTCAGTGAGTTTTAGGCTGCTTCAGTCTCTTCTTCACTCCCCTGTAAGTGTAGCTGCCCTTGAATACCCAGTTTTTCTATTTATGTCCACTGCTTTTGAGATATCAGAAATTGGAATAATAGCTGGGTTTTACAGTGAGCTCATCTTTTTTTCCCCATACTTCTCAGTGGAAAAGCACATCTCCAAAAGATCCCTAATTAGTGTTCCTAGCAGTAGGAGTTTTAGGGTCTGGGAAACTCCAAAGGAGAACTATGAAATGGGTTGCTCAGGAGAACTTTTCCTGCTAGGCTGGAATTGCAAAGGCTGAAAACTGGGGATAAAAACTGCTAATGCTGCAAAGAGTTGCCAAACACCAGAACTAGTCATATTCCCCTGAGGTGACCAAGCAGCAGTACAGCAGGCTCTGTGACCATGACCTTCCCTCATATGGATTCCATTAGAGAGGATGGGGAGGGCTTCAGGGTTCATAATGAGGGGTGATTCTCTCCCTACCCTCCAAGATAAGGAGATGCTTCCCTTCCGTGAAGAGGGAGTGCTTCCCAGGGAATTGCTCATAGGCAACGAGGGCTCCCTGGAGAAGCCCTGGTTTGGGCCTCTCACTTCTCTGTTGGACATAGGCTTAGACTACAAACTTGCTGCCACCCCTGAGCTGGTGTGAGCAGGCACAAGGGAGTTAGAAAGAGAAGGCTGAACTTAGGGGAGGGGCAGTCAAGGGACAGCTGCAGTCTCAGTGCTGGAAGACAGCACCTCTGCCATCTCTGTGGTTGATGGTATTGTGTGATGGCTTTGCAATGCTAAAGCTCAGCTGAGCTGAACTAGCTACCCATAATTCCGCTTCTTATACTTTACTAGTTAGGGTTGTCCACATGAAGAATTTGCAGGCAATTTGGAAGACTAAAATGGAGCAGTAGCAGTGATGGAATGCCCTACAGGGTTAAACACTGTCCAAACTCATGCAGTTTTCTGCAGATTCAACGACTCTGCTATTGGTGTGGGAAACAAATTAACCTCATGCTCCAGATCCTGTAGGATCCCTTCCTTCACCTTTTCTGAATTCTGGGTCAGTGTCCTGAACATTGAATGTTTGAGTGTTTGTGTTGAAATATAGGTTAAAATAGGCAATATGAGCAAAAGAAGGAAGAGAAAGGAAATATTATTGGACTTCTAAGTGGATGGCCAAAACCTTGATGGAAAATTCCTTTGTTTCCTAATTAATCTA
This sequence comes from Aplodontia rufa, assembly GCA_004027875.1. Classification (NCBI taxonomy): domain Eukaryota; kingdom Metazoa; phylum Chordata; class Mammalia; order Rodentia; family Aplodontiidae; genus Aplodontia; species Aplodontia rufa. Next base: position 3,230 of record PVKS010046199.1, read on the forward strand.
AAACTAGAGTAACTATAATAACATAGAAATGAACTCTTCATTCATGTTTATACTAACATGGCGAAGTAATGTTCTTTCCCACAGCCAATCCTGTGAACATGGACTTGAATGGAAACTCTAACATGCAGACTTAAAAACATGTTCCTATAATTTTAGCTCAGTGAGATGTGGCAGGCCATCTATATAAACAAACACTTCTATGGATGTACATAACTCCTGTATGTGATGTAGATATATTTACACAGGAGGATTCCAGCAAGAGAGTCTAGCTGGGGTGTCAACTGGGAACTCAGACATGTTCAGGCATGGTTGAAGGGCCAGGGTGTGAGACCACCCAGGATCCATTTACATGAGGGCCTGAGATGCCACTTGCATGGGACAAGCTGGGACAGAGAATAGACTCCCAAGAATAAAATCATCTGCCTTTGGGAAACCAGAGAGATTTGCTATCCCACTTCTCACCCTAGACAAGTATGTCAGAGAGGGAGGGATTTCATGCACAAGCCCCTGGGTCTGGAAGTGGAGTTTAGAATATGAGGAAGGGTCAGAATCCCTCAGCACCAATACACTGTATTAGTGTCACCCAGGTGTCCACGGTGTCCCTCTCTTGTGACCAGGAACTAAAGAGATATGTGTATCCCTAGAGTCTGTGTGCCAAGTATGAGATACTGGTGGAAGGAAATACTGGTGGAAGTAACTTCTTCCACTTCAGTATGGTTCCTGTCTATTAAATACCAATAAGGCCATGAAAGGAAGGGATTCATTAAGAGCAGCACCTATCTATTGTGACATGGCTTTGCTGACCTCTCCAGTGCATTTCCTCCTGTCTCCCTTCACACTGTTATCTGGCTCCTCCCATGGAAAATGCCTCCCCATTGTAAGATGTATGTCTTTTCTGTCAAACTTAAAAGATTGTGATGTATAACCTACTACCTCCATTTCAGATCCCCCTCCCCCTTTGAAGATAGTAACTCCCTCACCTGTGTCTGCCCACCTCTTTGCAAAGACCCCTTCCGGTACCCAGCCATCGTCTTCAGGTGAACTCTGAATCACTATGACCCTCGCCATGTGTGCAGCGACCCCCACCCTCATTCTCCCCCAGTCTCCACCTACTCCCTCTTGCACCTGCCTCCACCTAATTACAGCCAATTGCGCAGACTGTGCACCTGAGCTCCTCCAATTAGGGCGCAGGGCAGTATTGCGTCAGGTCTGAATTAAAAAACCCTCACTTCCTTGCAAGGTGCACATTTTTCTTTCGCCCTTCCTCCAAAGTAAAATTTCTGCCTTGCTCGCACATGCTCGACCACGTGTTTGATTTCATTTATAACACCATGCAAGGGTGAGGCTTCTGGCACCTCTTGTGACTCAACCCAAATGCAGAAGCTTGCACCCACTGTACCACAGCATCCTGGTGTGCCATGAACTCCTTACAGGGATGAGGTAGTCTTCATGGCACAAAGTCACATCACTTCTGTGCTCAAATTACCCCACTGGCTTCCTATCTTACTCTAATGTCACAGAATAGATGACCCAAAAATACTTGCTGAATCAATACGTGCAACTATTTTAATAATTGCAAATACTTTTAACAGCCCTCCACTAGTTGGTTAGATCTTGGGGACAGAGGATCTAGTCATCTTACCGTTTATCAATCTAACAAAAGTTTCAGAGCACAACACGTTAGGGAGTGGCGAGGCCTCTTGACAGGGTCAGTCCTGATCCCTACCCTCAGGGAATCTGAGACTCTACCACAAGAAGGGAATTTTGGCCAAGTGGTCATGGCATGGGAAGGGAAGGTATGGTAAGGATGGAGTCAGAAAGCACGGTGGGAAGCATGGGATGCTAATAACAGCAGCTCACACAGATCTTGTACTTCCTGTGGGCCAGGCGCAGTCACTGGGATACTGCGAGTCTCATCTTACAGAGGAGCAAGGGAGACACAGAGAGGTTGTACACTTAGCCTGAGATCACTCCTCTAGCAGGGGTAGGATGTGAACCCAGGCTACCTGCTTCCAGGACCCTGCTCAGACACTGGGACAGAAAAGGTTCTAGAACCACTCCATCCCCGCTGCCTCAATCTTTCTTTTTTCCACCATCCGACACAGTTGTTAGCTGAGTTGAGGTGATACCACCAAACCATGCAGAATCCACAGCTCAAGGTCCCCCCTCTTGTACCATTCAGCTACCTGTGGCCTCATTATTCATAGTAATAGCTGATATTAGTTCAAGACTTAACTGGTTTACAGAATATCTTCACATACCTTAGAGCATTTAATCACCTGCATAGTACTAATTGGGAGGTGCTGTAGTTGACATTTCATAAGGTAGACCTGAGAATGAGACTGGGAGGGACCTTGGCAATAAACAGTGTTTTCTTTTTTAGCCTCAGAGGGGCCTTTGGAAGGACCCCACTGGGATCCCTCACTCCATGTGGACTTTACCAGCTGGGGGTCTTGAGCAAGTTGCTGTTTGCAGGCGCTTTCCTATGCCTGCCTTGTTGGCTTAAGTAGGGTTTCTCAACCTCGGCTCTTCTGACAGTTGTGGGGGACCATCCTATGTGCTGCTGGACATAGAGCAGTCTTTTCAGCTTTTACCCACTAGATGCCAATAGCACTCCTTCCCCTAGCTGTGACAACTCAAATGTCTCTAGACATTGGCAAATGTTCCCTGGAGAAAAAATCACCCCAGTTGAGAACAGATCAGGGAGAACTGAGAATCATTGAGGCTCAACCCTGACACTGTGGCCAGGCAGATCCAGGTGGTCCTCTCAGCCCCACAGCCCCTTCAAAGCCCTCCTGATTTCCAAAGCAGGAATCTTCGCTTTGTGCTCAGCACACATTTTTTGTTTTGTTTTGTTCGTGGTACAGGGGATTGAACCTGCAGTGCTCTATTAGTGAGCTACTTTCCCCAACCCTCCCCTCCTTTATTTTTAATTTGAAGACAGGGTCTCATTAAGTTGCTGAGGTTGGCCTCAAACTTGCAATCCTCCTACCTCATTCTCCCGAGTTGTTGGGATTATAGACTTATATCACCTCGCCCAGTTTCAGCACCCAGCTTAGTATTTAACATAAAAAAACGTTTGTACTTGGGGCTGGAGCAGTGGCTCAGCGATCAGAGTGCTTGCTTGGTGTGTTCGAGGACCTGAATTCAAACCCGAGCACCACACACACAACTAAGTGTCGGGAAACAAAGGCCAGTGAAAAAATAAATAAAATCGATTCTCTCTCTCCTTTTATGCTTTCCTTCTCCCTCTCTTATAAAAAAAATTTTTTTAAAACTTGTTTCTGCCACAGTTCCCTGCATCAGAATGCTATCACCCTGCAGTGTTGGGGTGCAGCTGGGTTGGAGGAGAGGGACAGGCCCTGGCATCGAGTTCTCAGAGCCAATGTCAGGCTGAAGGTGCAGCTGACCTGGTGGCTTCTGGGTACACTGGCTTCATGGGCTGGTGTTGGGCCCCCCATGAGCCCTGTGTGCCTGCCTGTATATTTCTTTTGAAAGTTAATGGTTCTAAGAACACTTTACCTTTCTTAATTATCCATGGATGTGAAATTACAACTTAAAATCTGTGTTCTTTTCAGAGCATCCATGAAAGCCTGCTCTTTCTACTGGAGATTCATTTTGTTCTTTTTGTAGCATACTTCATCCACAATGCTTAATCCAGTTTGTACCATCATCCCAGATATGGAACATCTTTAAAAATTGAAATTGAACAATATACCACTTAGGGTGACTTTGAAATAAGTACTATGCTTGCAGAATTAAAAACTTGGGATTTAATGGATTATACCTTTCACAAACGGCTGGATGTCCAAAATCAATGTGTGTACTTTGTTTTAATTTTTTTATTAATGCATTTTATTTATGCATCATATTAGGGTTCATCTTGACATAATCATACAAGCATGGAATATAATTTGCTCAGTACTTCACCTTGCACTCCCTTCTTGCCTCCTCCTGTTCCCTGGTCTGTACTGCTCTTCCATTTATTTATAGCTTTTTTTTTTAAACTAGTGCTTTAAAGGTGAAATTCACTGTGGTATATTCACATATATACATAGGATAGTTGGGACATTTCATTCCACCCTTCCTCCCTTTTCTTGGCCCTTCTGCCTTCCCCTCAATCCTCTCCCTCTACTCCACTGATCTTTCTTCTGTTTTCATGGGATCCCCACCCCCCATTAAATGACAGTGAGAGAGAGAGAAAGAGAGAGATAGAGAGAGAGAATGAGAAAGAGAGAAATGTTTCTTTTTAATTTAGTTTTTCATGTGGCCTTCATTGCTCCAAAACTTCGTTGTGTACATGGGTGCTGGGGTTTGAACTTGAGTACTCGCGCATGCCAGGTAAGTGCTGTAATTGCTGAGCTACCGCTCCAGCACCCCCCCATTAAATTTTTTAAAAAATGAAATTAATATATAAAGTTTATTGAATTACATGTATTATTGTTTTGTTTAAAGAAAAACAAATAATAAAAAGCAAAAACATTTACAAATGCTTTAAGACTTAAGAATTGCATTAATTTCTGTTTTCCTCTCTAATTCTTGATTAGTTTGATTTCCTTTTTTTATTTTTTATTAAGAAATTTATTTGTTGAACAATCAAACAAGCTTCTCCCCCATTAAGTTTTTAAAGCTAATTTTTAATTTATTTTTGTTTCACCGTGCACACTGCTGTGACTGTCATCGCCAGAGTCTAAAGCCTCCATAGCTCAATACCTCTAGAGATGAAATGTGCCAACTCCTGTGGTTTTCAACAAATTTTCTTTGGGACAATTTACTTTCAGTTGTAGGAAGAAAAAAAAATTAAGTTCTTCAATTCAATGCCGAAAGGAGCAGAACAAGCAAGAGGATGGAAGGCTGTGCTGTGGGACGTGATTCTTCATTGTGGACTGTTGAAATTGTTGATAAAAAGTATTGGGGAAAAGAATCAAGAAAACAAAATGAAATAGAAAAACAAGCAGAACATGCTGGCATGAATTAGAAATTTTCTAAATAAAAAAAATGCACAAAAAATACTTAAAAACACAAATCAATTTTAAATTAGCTTTTATGAAGGTCACAAAATGTGACTTATTTGCGTAATAAAAACATCTGCTTCCATGAATTCCTCTTTGTTTTTCAACTAATACACAATTCGTTGTTCATCTCATTTAATGTTTCACTCCCTAGTTATTTATTGATTCTCCTCAGAGTCCCTGGCAAATGGTGAAGGAGTTCGCCTTTGGCCTCCTTGACCTCTGTTCATTCATTCATTTAATAAATATTTGTTGAGAGCCTGCTGAGCTTGAGACAGTGTTCAAGGCAATGTGGACTCCAACAAGGAATAGCTCGTTATAAATGGTGAACAATTAATAGTACCAAGCTGGGCAGAGGATCACCTATGAAATATCACAGCACCACAACTGAGGAACCATATCCTTTCCATTGTGAGCATGAATTGTCTTGCCTATTGAGGTGACAAGTGAGCTATTTCTAAATCTCTTCAGTCCATATAAATCTAACTCATCTTTTCCAGTGCATGTGAGCAAAAATAAGGTCTATTCTGCTTACCATTAAAATCAAAGTATGGAGGCAGATTGGTGGTGCAGAGAGTGGTTAAGGTGCTTGCCTGGCGTGTACCAGTGCACGGGTTCAAACCCCAGCACCCATGTACACAACTGAGTGTCTCAGCAACAAAGGCCATGTGAAAAACTCAATAAAAATTGATTTTCTCTCTCTCTCTCTCTCTCTCTGTCCCTCTCTCTTTATTAAAAAATAATCAAAATACGGATTGGAATCTCTCATGATTGCATCCTTTTTTCTACCCCAGGTCTTCCCAGGAGGAGACTTGATAGGTGGAAGGCAGCAGAATTTGCAATAAAAAATTAGAATTCATCCGCCACTTAGAAGCTGTGAACCTTGAGCTATTTCCTTGAACTTTGTCAACCTCAGATTGCTCAATTGTACAAAGGGATGACAATAACAACCGTGTGTCAGTATTAGCAATAATGTATATAAAATGGCAAACTCTGGGTACACTGACTCCTCCCAGTGAGTCATTCTACTGGTATTCGTGGTATTTGAGGCCTTGCTTGCACAGTCTCCTACATTGACTCTGGACTTGCCCTATGCCTTGACTAATGAGACATAACCGTGGAACAGCAGAGGCTTGATAAGCATTTGCACACTGGGGCTGACCCTCTTGGAATGCAGATGTCATGTAAAAATTTTAAAATGAGAGGTCCCAGTCTTCGAGCTGTTCTTACCACTGTAGACCTTCCAGCCCCAGTCAGCCCATTAGCTGCATGCAGCTTCTTGAGTAAGACCAGGCAAGACCAGGAAAAGAACCCCCCCACCCCGGGAAACCACAGTCAAGGCCAGCCTCAGCAACTTAGTGAGGCCCTAAACAACTTAGTGAGACCCTGTCTCAAAATAAAAAATATAAAGGGCTGGGGATGTGACTCAGTGGTAAAGGACACCCGTGTTAAATTCCCAGTGTCTGACTCCTCCTACCCACAAATATAAATGATCTGAATTCACAAATTAAAGTAAATTGGCAGAAAAGATAAAAGAAATTATGAATTCTATGTTGTCTACTAGAAATATACTTCAAATACAACAATATAGGTAGGTTGAAAGCTAAAGGATAGGACATGATAAACCATGAAAACATGAATCAAAAAAAAAAAAGCAAGAAAAATTTAAAAAGATAATAAAGACCACTGGCAGAGATATGGAGAAGTTAGAACCCTCAAGCATTGCTAATGGGATTTCAAAATGGTGCAGATACATTGGGAAAATGGTTTGGCAATTCCTCAAAAGGGTTAATATAGAGTTACTATGTTATTTAAAAATTCTATTCCTGTGCATATATCCAAAAGAACTTAAACATGACAATATGATAAACTTGTACGTGAATGTTCATACTGTGTTATTTATAATAGCTAAAAAGTGGAGACAAAAAGTTAATCAAGTGATGAATGGATAAACACAATGAGGTATATCCATATAAAGGAATATTATCCAGTCATGAAAAGCTACAACAAGCATTCACCTTGAAAAATTATGCTAAATGAAGAAACCAGACACAAAACGGAATATCCAGAATCTAGAAATCAAAAGCAGATTATTGTGTTCCTGGGCTGCGGGAAGAGGGAGAATGGCTTGATTGCTAATGAGTACAGGATTTCTTTGCAGGCTGATGAAAATGATCTGAAATTCTATTGTGATGATAGTTACACGAACAGTTAATAAACTAGAAATCACTGAGTTGTTCATTTTGTTTATTTATTTGTAGTACTGGGTATTGAAGCCAGGGGCACTCTACCAATAAGATACGTCCTCAGTTCTCTTTTATTAATTTTTTATGTTGAGACAGGGTCTCTCTAAGTTGCTTAGGCTGGCCTAGAACTAGTGATCCTCCCACTTCAGCCTCCCAAGCAGCTGGGATTATAGGCATGGGCCACCATGGCCAGCTTGAATTGTACATTTTGTTTTATTTTATTTTATTTTATATTTATTTATTTATTTATTTATTTATTTTAAAGAGAGAGGGACAGTGAGAAACACAGAGAGAGAGAGAGAGAAAGAATTAATTTTTTTAAAAATTTTTTCATGTGGCTTTTGTTGCTCTGGCACTTCGTTGTATATGTGATGCTGGGGTTTGAACCTGGCTCCTTGTGCATGCCAGGCAAGTGCTTCAACTGCTGAGCCACTGCTCCAGTCCTTGTATTTTAAATTAGATGGAAGATAAGTAAAAAATTCACCCCTATTGTCTTTCACATTTACCTATATAGATTTCTTTATTGTTATTCTTTATTGCTTTGTGTGGATTGGAGTTACTGCCTACATTCTTTCAACCTAGTGAAACGCCTTGACATTTCTTGTAGGGTAGATTTGCTAGACAATGACTACACTCAGTTTTTTTTTGTTTGTTTGTTTGTTTGTTTCAAAATCTGTGGGGTTGGAGCGGTGGCTCAGTGGTTTTGGCACTTGCCTGGCAAGTGCGAGGACCTGGGTTCAAACCCCAGCACCATGTACACAACTAAGTGTTAGAGCAACGAAGGCCATGCGAAAAACTAAATAAAGTTGTTTCTCTCTTTGTCTGTCTCTCTCACTGTCCCTTTCTCTTTAAAAAAAAAAAAAATTTGTGAATGTAGGAATGGGGGTGTAGCTCAGTGGTAGAGCACTTGTAAAGCCCTAAATTCAATCCCCAGCACTTCAAAAAGAAAAAAAAAATTTTTTTGTGAATGTCTTAATTTCTCCTTCATTAAAAAATGACAGCCTTGCTGAACATAGAATTCTTGGGTGGCACTCTTTTATTTTTACTCTTTGATTGTAACACCCTGGTGTCTTCTGGTCTCCATGGTTTCTAATGAAAAATTCTCTATTGATCATATTGAGGACTCCTCATATGTGGTGAACTACTTCTTTCTTACTGCTTTCAAGATTCTTAGTCTTTTAACAGCTGTATTGTGATGTTTTTAGGTGTTGATCTCTTTGAGTTTACCCTACTTAGGATTTGGTGAGGTTCTCTGACTGTGAATCTTAATGTTTTTTAGTAAATTTGGGGGAGGGGAGTTTCTCATCATTCTTTCTTTCTTTTTTAAGAGAGAGGGACAGTGAGAGAGAGAGAAAGACAAAATCAATTTTTATTTAGTTTTTCATGTGACTTTCGTTGCTCTGGCACTCATGGTGCTGGGGTTTGAACCCACGTACTTGAATATGTCAGGTAAGCTCTGTAACTGCCGAGCCACCTCTCCAGCACCTCATCGTTATTTCTTTAAATACTCTAATCTCCTTTCTCTCTCTCTCTCTCTTCTCTTCTGGGACTCCCGTTCTGCATATGCTGATATGCTGGATTTTGGCCCAAAGATCTCTGGGCCTCTGTTCAATATTTATTCACTTATTTCCTTTCGGTTCCTCAATTGACCTAAAGTTTTCTGATTCTTGCATCTACTCATATCTGCATTGGACTCTTCTAATGAACTTTTCATTTCAGTTATTGTACTATTCAACTTTGGAATTTCTATTTGGTCTTTACCCTACATTGTTGATCACCATATTGCTTTTTATGAACTAATGTCGGAAGTCAAGTCTCCGAGTAGCAACACCTTTTTAGGCAATCACAGAGATCCACCCAATTTCATGTAGAAGATAGAGCCAACATTTGATAAGAGAGAATCAGGCTCTGGAACTGCACATGGGACAAGAAATGTAGCTATTTTACAAAAATAAAGTCTGCCACATTTACTTTGTTGGAAAATCAAGTCCCTAATGGCAGCACTGTTCACAGTGTCACCAGTTCAACACACATGTAACTGTCTGTGTTTGTACCTGTCATATTTATGGAGATGATTTTTCTACATGTAAACCTTAAACTACTTCATTAAGTCTTCTAGAATTGTGGTGGATGGGGCCATGATATATTGTGTAGCTATCCCTGAAATCCTGGGTTCAAGTGATCTCTCTGCCTCAGACTCAGGAGTAGTTGGGACGATAGGTACAAATGACTGTGACTGGCATTGGGTGAACAATTAAACTATGTTTCATAAATTATTTTCATTTTATTTCCCTTTTATATTACAATTACGACACTCCATTTATTTTCTGCACTGAGATTATTATATTTTATACTTTTTATTGAGCTATAACATAGGCGATATGTGGTGAAGTATACAGGTCTTCAATGTTCAGTTCAAAGAAATTTTTTTTTTGAAGCAACAGTACTGATTCATTATCTTTCAGATTCTGTTGGTCAGGAATTCAGAAGCAGCTTCTTTAGGTGGTTTTGGCTCAGGATCTCTAATAAAGTTTTGCTGTCAGATGTCAGCTGGAACTGCAGTGTTCTGCAGGCTGGGGCTGGAAAATTCATTTTTGGTGTGGTTCACAGGGCAGGCAAGTTGGTGCTGGATGGTGGCTGAGGAACTCATTCCTCTCTCTCTGGGCCTTTCCTGGTGTCCATTTGAATGCCCTGATCACATTGTAGGTGGATTCCCATAAAGCAAATGATCCAAGAGACCAGGTGGAATATTCAGTACCATTTATGATTTAGCTTTGAAAGCCACACGCCATCATTTCCTCCATTTTCAATTGGCCACATAAGGCCCCCCCGTGATTAAGTGTGGGAGGGGACCATGCCAGGAGGAGGCTGTGATTACAGGGATGTCTACCACCTAGCCCTGTGATTCAGTTCTATTCCTATTTTCACA
>PVKS010046200.1:0-13422 GCA_004027875.1 Aplodontia rufa
GCATTATCAACTTGGTGTGAAATCCATGGTCTTTTCCTAAGTAGCACTGGCTAAGGTCGACCAACATTTGCACACCAATATTCCCTTGGATTCTACTTTTATAATGTGGTGCATCATCAAACACTAAGATGCTTGACTTTACCAACCTACCATCCTGACTTGGAAGATAAAGTGCAAGATCTCGAAAATTCTCTAGATCGCTCCTCACTTTGACAGAATCATTTTGCAGACTCTTGAACAGACCAGAAACTACTCTCTTAACTGTACGCATTTCATTAGGATCTAATTGTTTTCCTTCAGAGTTTTTGAATATTCGGCTCAACACTTCAACATATTGCTTAGTTGAAATAATATCTTCAGTGCCTAAGTGTTTGAACAATTGATGAAATGTTCCAAGCTCTAAAGGTAGCTTGTACAAATAAGGTTTAAAATCAGATTCATATTCCAGGTTTATCACTACCTCCTCTGGCTTCAGAAGCTTCCAACCATCTTCTACCATCACAAATGCAACCCCCCGCAGTTGAAAACGGAACTCCCTTTTTTCTGCACTGAGAAATTCATATATGCTCCTTAAAACTTTTGCTCTGGTTTTTACCATTTCTTCATCCAAAGTTGTTATGTTGCATATATTTCTGCAGTTATTAATGACTTTATCAAGAGGGGGATCCAGATTAACATTAAGCATATTTAAAACTTGTTCAAGCTGTTCTTGTGGACCAAGGTCACTACCTTCTTGTTCTTTGATACCCAAGGGTGTGGCTTTCTCTGGAAGAATAGGGCAAGACGTCCATAGCAGCTGGAGGACATCACACTGCTTGAATTTTGGATTTACCTGTGCTCCATTAAACTTTATAAGAGGAAGTGTTCCATTTACTTCTTGGTATTGAGGATGAAATCTAATGTATTCAGCAGGAGCCCTCTCAGGACACAAGAATGGTATTAAAGACAGCTCTTTCAGAAAATTTCCAGATAATAAATCCATTCGTTCTTGGAATATATGATGAAGAAGGATATCAACTGTATTTTGCAATGTTTCTTTAGACCAGTTTTCTGTGTTAGCTCTCACACTAATTTCCTTAGCAAATTGTAACAACTGCTGCTGAGAAAGTACATATTTTAGTCCAATATTTCTTAAGAATTCCACCCAGGATGTCATAAATGCAGTTTGATTTTTAGGTTTTATAAGTTGCTCCAATTTTTTAAAAAAATCCTTAGGAATAAATAGTTTTTCAGGAAGCATAACTTCAAAAACTCTTACAGTTCTATCATAGAAATGTTTTGCTTGCTTTAGTCGACTGTTAGCATCATGGATAATCAACAAACTTTCCAGTTTTTCAAAAAGCTGTTCCTTAATTTCTGATAATTCCTCAATACTTGATAATCTATTCTTAAGATAGATTAAGTGCTCTAATTTTGCATCATAAGAGAGATTTTCAATTTTGGGTAAAAGGTGTTTCAAGTATACCTCAAGATCACCTACAGGCACACAACCGAGCACCTCATACAATTCTTTTAAATGTACTTTTTCTTCAAGAAATGCAGAAGATGATGATTGTGTCCATTTTTCCACTTCAGCTGAAGGGATGCTTTTTGTAAGTACATAGCACGTTGCAAATTTGGCAATGCTCATGTAGCGACCACTGATGGATTTGTAGCACGGAAGAGACTTTAAAATTTTTATGTCATCTTGGGACATCAAGTGACTCAAATTGCAGTTGAAATACATCAGAAGGGCTTCAAAATCATTTTCTACTAATTTTTCAGTTCTAAATGTTGAAGTTTGTACCATGTAATGTACAGCTTTCAAAATGCTTGTTGGGCTCTCTATGTTGGCTGTGTGACAGGACAACAGAGGAACAAATGCACTGTCTTTGGAGCAGATTTTGTTCAAAGCAAGCTGAATACAGCCAGCTTTCATTAGAGCATGAAAAACTTTATCACTCTGGGCATTTGGAAAAACTGCAATGTGCATAAGGCTTAGAGGAAGCAGAACATCTCCTTCAGGAACCACAAGCTGATTGGCTGAAACAGTAAACTTTGTTCCTGGAAGCAATGCCCAGTCTTTGAGGATATCAGCAACAATGTCAAATGTTGTTTTCGTTTCTTCCTGATCTTCTTTCACACTTACAGATTCACTGATAAAATGCCATGCATTCTTAAGCCAAGACTCACTTGCAAAATTGTCTTTCCACTTGGTACAATTTTTGGTCTTATATTCACGAGGCAACACAGATGATAACAAATCAGCAAAGCTGGAAATGTCAAACACTTTGGCAACTTTACAGTTTAATAAAATATTACTATATTTCAAATACAATGTATTCATAAACAAGTCTTTGCAGGATGGGATCAATTCATGGTACGTTGTAAGAAACTTGGCTCGTTTTGCATCAAAAGTTTGCAAAACACTGTCCAGTGTAATGAGAAGGGGCAGTCCCTCGACTTCAATCTCATTTTCTTCTGCATCCTTAAAACAATAATCAACTAAAAGTTTTAAACTATGAAAAAGTTTCAGGTTGGTCTGCTGAAGGCGACAAGGCAGCTTCCCAATATGGCAGTTAGTATCAGGAGAGGAGAAAGTCATTAAAAAAGACCTTACATCAGCTGGAGTCACATAACTAACAGGGATATCTGCATCTACAAGGCAGTGGTAAAGATTAGCAGTTTCATCACAGTTATACACCAAGTTGAAACCAATTTCTAAAAGTAAGTGTTTCAGTCTGTAGACATTCTCTGCTACTGTTTTGCGTGTTGTGATGTTATAATCTGCATTTTTAAGGTGTTGTAATTCATCCTGTAGTAAATTGTCAAAAAATGGTCTAGTTTTATTTGAAGAAGACATGTTAATCCAAGTAATTATGACTGCTGAGTGCAAATCAGAGCCATCAATATTTGGAGCTCGGACAACAGGTAAAAGACGCTTCATGTCTTCATGAATGCAGCTATAAAGTGCTTTCACTAGGCAATATAAATCTGGCTGTAGATCTAGCCTGTTGACTGGGAAAAATGATAAAAACTTCTTTAAAGTGTCCTTTACAACATGAATAGGCGTGTTCTGCAAAACTGATAATGTTGGGTCAGACCCAGGGAAATACCGTTTTTTTAACTGAATTAGTAATTCAACATATGCAGGAGCTATCAATGCTGTCATTAAACTGTTATTCCAATCACTTCGAACACCAACTCCATTATCATCACGCCATAGGTTTCTTCTGGCTGAATCTAATGCAAAGTGGCCATTCACATGAAATGGTAATCCTGTCTCTAGTGAGAGGGGCAGGAAACAGAAGGCCCTGTGGGGTTTTTTATAGTTGTGAGTAATACAGGCAGCCACTCCACCTCGTGGGAAGAGTGTAATATCTTGGTTCTTGTGTGCTGATATAACACTCTTAGATACTTTGTCCATACTTGAAAAACCTGACCTATTACAAATTAGCCACGTGGTAAGATTTCCTTCAGAGTCCTCGGTATCCATAGTATATGTTATCTGTTGAACTGGTATATCTTTGAGCTGTCTCTTTTTAGTAACACTATCAATTACAGATGCATGAAACTGTTTCCTTTTCAATCTGTCTCCATCAGTGATTTTGCCCTTTACTGAATACAGCACATTTAGAGCTCCTGTAGTTTTATCTATTTCACAAATAGAAATTTTTTCCATGTGATTAAGAAACATTAGAAGTTCTGCCCCATCTGAGCGTAATTTGTCCAAAAGATTCTGGACCATTCTGTCTGATGATGGAACTGAGGAAATTTCTGAAAGTTTTGCCATTTCTGCATTACGAAGAGGAAATCTGAACATTGTGCAATTATCCAGCTTAAAGTGGGTTCCCAAGTAAAGATCAAGAACATCTGAGAACTGTGTTCTAAAATCCGCATCCAAATCTCTAAACATGCGTCCAGGACTAACAGATGTGGCTCCTGGTGCATATCTGGCATGAGGATCAAAAATACAAAGGATATCATTGCCAGAAATGAAAGAAGGACAGTCTGTAATATGATACACAGAATTGAATCCTATACCATATTGTCCAGTTTTACAAGGATTTCCTTCTTTGGTGCCTTTTCCAAGATTCTGAATTCCTCTAACATCATCTTCTGTAAAAGGCTGGTTGTTGTACACACAAAGTGCTGGTCCCTGCAATGGCACCCACTTATCATCAAATATTCTATCAACTGGATGCTGTCTAGGATCAAACACAAAACAGATTTCTGTGGCCTTAGCATCATCAGCATTTTGAAGAAGCTCTTTCAACATTTCCTTTTCTGAAGGATAAGCATTAAGGATGCTCTTAATTCTGCTGGTTAATTTTTCTTTCTGTCCAAATTCTGTGCCAAGTGTTGTAAAACAGATGTTGGATGCATATCTTTCTAATGCTTTATGTCTCTTTGGTATTGCTCCTAGTTTTACAGCTACTTCCCTAGGTATATCAGCATGGCAATATTTTACAGTGGTATCCTTTACTTTTATCCAGGGACAATCATTGTAGCATAAGGACTTAGCAGGGAGAAGCATAAGATTAGTATCTGGCAATAATATTTTGCCATAATTTTTCTCACAAAATTCTTGTTTCTTTTCTCTAATGAGACTCCATATCCCTTCACTGATTATGCGCCGGCAGAGCTGAAAATTCTCCTCGGTTATTTGTTTATTTCCTCTTTCTTGATCAATACATTCCAAAACTAGGGCAAAATCTTCAACCATAAATGACTGCCTCACACCCACACTTTCAAAAAGTTCACGGAAATTATTTTTATATTTATTAGGTAACTGATAAAGGTATGGTGCTGCTTCAAAATTCAAATGGAAAGAAACTTTTTCTGCATCAACATATGCATTTTCAACTAGAATGAAACTAAAGCATTTTAATTTTTCAGTAATTGATACCTTAGTTATTTCATTTTGCATCATTGCTTCATGAAGGTATTTATAGCAAGCATTGGTAATATTCTCCTGGTACAGTGTAATCCCATCATCCACTGATTTTGCAACTTCTTTCAATTGGTTTATAACCAGATCAACTGTTGGCTTCTTTAGTAATCCCAAATACTCCTTAACAGCCAATGACACTGAACCACAACCTCGAAAGGAATGAGAATTTTCATTTAGGATTGGCTGCAAAAGACAAACTATATCTTGATGTTCAGCAGTATAAAGGTCAGTTGCTGCAAGCATTTTTTCAGGCTTAAAACTGTTACCTTTCCATTCCAAAGGAAAACCAGCTGGCTTTGTTAGAAATGGAAGAAAGGGGATTGATTGATATTTTGCAGCAAAATCCTTTGCTCTAGGATCCCTTATTTTTAGCTTCTCATCAATAAGACTTAATAGGATACTACTTCTTAGACAAGCAGCAACATGATCCCTTTCATTAATTTCAGCTACTGACTCTGCACGTTCCAGCATGTCATCCCATAAAATATCATCTTTTGCCATACCTAACTGAACTAGTTTAATTAAAATAATAGGATTTAGGTAATCCTGAGTAGAACCATAAGGGAAACGTCCATCTTTAGTTTCAAATAACTTAGCAACTCGTCCTTCAGGGTGGATTAATCTTGATGGTAAAACCAAAGGATGTCCCTCCAAGGAACAAGGAATACATGGAGTAACACGAAGAATTCCTGAGAACTCATCAACTTTTTCATTTAGAACAAAATTCATTAAGGGATCTCTAAGTTCCGCTTCAATTTCTTGTATATTTGGAAAAAATACTTCTGAAAAAAACTGTTTCTCTGAAAATGTATTTTCAAGCAGTATCTGTTTACAGCCAGCTTCCTCAAATCCTAATTTTACTGAAGAAGGAAGTTCAACAGCACAAAGGTTTTTGGATCCAGTCTTTTTGAGGTATTTCAGAAATATCTTGAAGGCTGCTGGACCAACATCTCTTCTTTTAAGTATAGAGTCATCTAGAAATCTCACATTCTTCATGGAAACCCAAGTAGATCCATCAGAGAAGACTCTGGTCAAATCCTTTCCTTTTCCATGAGCTATATCTTCATAAAATCCTTGACAAATTACAGAAAAGTCATCATGAACTAAATCAGGATCAGGCCATGTTGCATAGTAAGTATAATCAGTCAGCTCCCCCCCAGTGGCCAGGTCCCGTAAGACACTTAGTGCCTGTAAGTAAGCTTTCACAATAACGTGTCTCATGAATGTGGTATTCCATCGTCCCTTGGTATCTGTCTTCCAGATTTCCTTTCTATTTGAAGTAACAGCAAAACACCCATTGATGTGAATTGGCAAGCCTGTTTTTATTCGCAAAGGTAAATAGCAAAATACCTCTCCAATGTGTGGTTTCACAGTCCACTTCTGGTCTTGAGTTTCAGACAGCAGAATTCCTACTGCTCCACAAGGTACCAGCCCTAGTCGTCTTCCACTTTCATTCAGAGAAAACTTAAGAGCCTCTCCAGTATCCATGCAGGCACAAATAAGCCATGTGGTACAATCTATTGTTTTTTGTGGTAACTCATCTGATGGTTTTTTTGGTTGGCCAGACTTAGCCATTTCAAAAAGAGCAGCTGGGTCATCATCTGGACCTCTAAACAGTGGTGACTGCAAGTCAGCAATCCTTTTGAACACATGATGAAATTCTTCAACTGTGATCTGAAGAATGCAAGATGACTTTGGCCCATCAGTGGGAAGCTTCTTATTACTGCTGCTGCAAATCTTCATGAGTTTAGCAGCTTCTTTTAAAACACTTAAAACAGGTGCATTCAATGCTTTGGAGGAGCAGGATTTTTTCTTAATTATTATTGTATCTTGTGCTAAGCTAGGATTGGATTCCTCAATCTTCAAGTATTTCAAATACATTGAGTTTACACTCTGAGTAAAAATGATAAGTCTATGTCCACAGAGACTGAATTCATCCACAAGAGAGTAAATATCTGCTGTATTATAACAGGTACTACTAACTTCACTCACTTTTGCTTCCTGTTGAGTTCTAAAGGACAGTCGGAAAAGAGTTCCATTGTAGCTGTAAGGAGCTTCTACCGTCAAAGGTAATTGACAGCCAAATACATCTATAAATGGTTTGAACTGATTAGGAAATTTTCTTAGTCTTTTCTGTTGTTTACTCCAATTAATTTTGATCCCAGGATTAGATTTATCTTTAATATGTTTACTGATATGATTTATGTTTGGATCGAACATTATCATGAATTCTCGGCTCATAATGATGGGAATGTCAGTGAGATGGTATACAGAGTTAAATCCAAGACCAAATTTTCCAACTTTGTCAGCTTCTCCCCTTTTTAAAGATTCTCCTAACCTAGTTATGTTCACAAAATCTGAATCTGAGAATTCAGAATTATTGAATGACCACAAAGCAGGTCCATGGCAAGCTGCCATTCCTGGGTCTAGGAGATTTTCTCTTATGTCCATATTTCTTCTCATATCAATCATGAAACTGCATTCTGTTGCATTTGCATCATCAGCATTTTGAAGTAGTTCTTTAAAAATATCTGACACAGAAGGGTACTCTTCCAGAATGTTTTTAATTCTTACAGTGAGTGGTTCTCTTTGTCCTGACTGCTCAAATCCCATGTTTTCAGGATTGATCAGTCTTGTACTAAGGCATGGAACTTTTAGCCATTCTGCAGTTTTCATGGGTATGTCCTCATGCACCAAAATGATTGGTTCCACTGAATCTTCTAATAAGTCATTGAGGTCATCAACTTTGATGTCACAGTAACAGCATTCATGAATTGGTTTCATGATAAGTTTAGAAGGATTTTTGCTGTGATGTATAGGAACTGGTGTATTGGGACTTGCTGGGATCTGATTGCTATACAGCCATCTGATAATACTCAACATAAGCTGAAGATTTTGTTTGCTTTCTTGTTCACTGAGATCCTGGTCACTTTTGAGATATACCTTCTGAATAACCATGGAAATATGATCTGATGTCAATTCTTCTATCGACCCACAGACCTTAAAGAGTTGGTGAAATTTTGCCATGGTTTTAGGCACATTATGTAAGTAAGGCTGAAGGTCCAGATCATGGATTGGTTTTATCACAGCTTGGGCAAGAGGACAAAATTTTTTGCCAGTCCAAACCCATGGAAATTTTAAGGCCTTAAAAGAATCTTTCCCTTCATTCAAATGATCATGCATGAATCCATAAATTTCAAGCAAAATGTGTTGGAACTGATAGTAGTCTTCATCACTAAAGGTTTTTGAAGTATACCAATCAACAACAATTTTGAAGTGTTTTAAGACAGCACTGATACTAGGCTTTGTAAAGATACCTAATGCTTTTTCCAAATTTCCATGGATACCTTCAACAAGAGGAAGTGATGAGCCCACTAAAATTGCATGGGCCACATCACACATATCTGGTGGTACACAAAGATTACAGAGATCTCCTTTCCAGACTAAAGAACCTGGATAATTTGGAGGCCTTTCCTTACAGGCTGGAACCCATTTTATCTTCTTCAATGTCATCTTTCCTTCAGAAGATTGTAAGAGTGTATGATTCTTATTTAAAACCAGGAGGAGTGTTTTGGCTTTCTTCAGAACATCCTGATCTGGACAAGAACTGACCTGTAAGGATTCAATTTTTTTTGCTACTTGTACAACATCTTTTTCTTTGAGACTGGCTTCATTCTTTAAACCAATCTGTCTCAAAGAGTGAAGGATATCCGGTGAGGTAAAAACTGAGGGCGGGAAACATATTTCTTCTTCATTATAAAAGAGATCTTTCAGTACTTCTATATCAGGATCAAAGAGCTCACTGGCTGATACTATCCGTTCCTGTGAAATCTGAATGAATTTTAATGGCATTAGCCAATCAAGCACATTTGGATCCTCATTTTTAAGAGAGGACAGATTTTCAAGGACCCACAACATAAGGTGGGTTACCTCTTCACGTGAATAAAATGCATTTTCAATATCTTTTAAAACAAGCTTTAAGCAGGTAGTAGTCTTTAATTTCTCTATTTTCAACATGTTTGCCAAGCGAATGGTGGCTTCATCGCTACTGTCTATTACTGAAATAGAAAGTCGCAGATCTGGTGGAAGTTTGGCAGTATGGTGCAAGACCTTACAACCTTTCAATTTTGTGTAAGAGGAAATTCCCTGATCAGATGAGTGGTTAATTCGTTTGAATATTGTCAATTCTTGGATTATTCTCTTCTCCTTTTCACTAGTATCAGTTAAACTAGCCAAGAACTTCCTCAGAGCATCTTTGTGTGTTGGAAGGAGAGAAGCTATTTGATTACACAGTTTCTGCAATGGTATCTTTTCCATTATCTGCAAAACTGCACTTGGTAATGGTGAATGAATATATTTTTTAATGAGTGGATGTTGTATAGAGGCATCTAACTTTTTCAGGACAATCCCTCCAAGTTTTTGTACAATGTCTGCTAAAAATTCTGGAAGCTGTGCTTCTGTTTCATCATCTAAAATAAGCAAAGATGGAATCCTGAGTCTGATGAGTTCCACACACATCTGACTTTCATCTAATGTTGTTCTTGGGAGAAGTGGCATTTCATCAAATAAAGTCAAATCCTCTGAAAAATGTATATACAGATTCTTCCAAACCATCTTAAGCCATGAAACACATGGGTGATTTCTGTCTTCACTGAATGGATACCACGGAACGATCAACTCTCTGCCGGGCCAGAATGTATTCATTACTTCTTTAATAAGGCGTGCAAATCGTTCAGGGTTTAGAAGCTGCAGCTGAGTACAAGGCCTTCCTGTAAATCACAGAAATATTGTAAATACACATAATTCTACAGTTATAATAGTCTTCTCATAGATAAGACTACTAGAAAGTTATAGGAGTTTTAAAGAGATATGAAAATTCAGCACACCTAGGGTAAGGTAACTTTTAAATAATAATGATAGAGAATTTGTATAATTAAATCCATTTTTATAATAATTTTGGTAGAAATGATTCTGTCTATAAAATGCTTATTTTAAGAAAATATATAAAATACATTAAATGAGTTTTTTAAAATATCCTATGCTGTTCTGCAAATGGAATCCCCAGTAGGAATGTCTTTTCGTGTTACTACATGTTCCCAGGAGGCCACATGGCTGCATGGGATGGTGAGAAGGATGTGAAGTCAGAGCATGACCATCCATCTCAGTGACTAACACTTTCTGAAGCTCAGGCAGCAAGGAGACTTACATAGTTCCCTTTCAACCACTAACCAGATGTGTAATTTAAGTGTAATTTAATCTTTCTGGGACTTGAAACCTCATCTGGAAAAACAAGGCGGGTGAGGTTTTCAGCATAAAGACTGCTCTGTATACATGCCAAATAGGGAAGATGGTCACAGCTTTTTTAGCGTTACTTATTATTTATAAAGTGTGTTCTGAAGAACCTTGGGATTTTACAAAAATGCTTCAGGGGCCAGGAAAAGAAGCAAGTGGAATAGATGTATTGTAAAGGTAGGGGCTATCTCCCACCACAAGAATTTTATTGCTACACATTTATGAACTAGGAGACTAAAAGAGGCCTTTCTGGTGGTGCAGGGGGACAGTGCTAATTTTAACCACTGGTCTAGAAATTAATGTTTTCTGTTTAAGTGCATTTTATGTTCCAGAATATTGATAGTATTTATATCAATAGGAACAAAATGAAAAAAAAAATGCTACATATCTAAAGGTATATACTTCCCAACACAGAGAAATAAAAAGCATCTTAAATTCAATCCTGTAGAAACCAATGTTCAGTTTTCTCCCTGTGTACATAATGACTTCCAGACTCTTCAAAGAGTGATTCTGGAAAACATTATAAAAGAGAGTAAACCTCAGGCCCTTGAAAACTTTGCTTATTATTATTTTTTTAAGCAAGGAAGGATACCTTTCTTTCAAATGCTTAACATAGCAGGAAGATGATCTATCAAAACATTCTGTCAGGTTACAATAACATTTCAAAATTACTTTCATAGAAATTTAAACAAGGACATACTTCTACAACTTCAGGAAGGTGACAATACCCAGAATATCACAATATTTTCATTTTCTACACGGTATGATTTAGAGTCATTCAAGTAGGAATATTTTAAAAATCACAAGATCTTGTCAGCAGTCTAACCAGTGTAGCTTCTTTGATCTATAAATCCCATTAAAATATAATTTTACAATAATGTTCTTGAAATGGTAATGGAATTGAATTAACATATAATTGTAAGTACAGAAAGGATATAATACTTAAGATACAAAAAGGTTAGAAATAAAAATTCAGAACACTCGAAAAAAATTAAATATACACCACTTTATGTTCTGTGTTAATTGCCACAAGACATGCATTCATAGATATTCTACCCAATATCCTTGCATGAAATTTGGCAATTTATAAAATATTCACCTACCTTCAAGAAAATTACCTGATACTAATATTTAAATAAAATACCAAGACACGCACATCACATGGCATGCAACTAACATACCAGTCATGCTCAACTGAAAAAAACATGATAGAAAATAAAGGAGAGAGAAAATGTAGTAAGACACAATTCTAAGTATGTTATTAATTTAATCTGAAGTCCTGAGTTCTATCTACTTTGTATCAAAGATTTTAGCCTTTAACCCTAAAGTATAAATTTCAACAAAGAAAAAGTCTCTGTGTCCTGGGTTATAAAGCCACTGAAGCACCTCTAATAGAACCAATAAAAGAATTGTTTATACATTTTAAAAACTTGCAGGTTTTATGTCCTTGAAAATCTGCAGCACTGTCAAAAGAAGTTAACTACAGTAGTGAAGTTGTTCCTGGAGACAGAAAGGTTTTATCTACACTATCACCTGGCAGGATCACTGAACTTGGAAGGAACTCTACACTTTTGCTTCACTGTAGATGAATTAGTCCCTTATGTGGTAAAAAACAGGATGATTCACTATTTTCAAAGACTGTACTGTTTCTAATGTTTCTGTTTATTTATATGTTTATGCTTAGTGCTAACCTTGAAGACAAGTTCAACATGAATGGGAATAATGCAGTCTACTTAAAATTCTTTTCCCAACTGTGCCATATATTAATGCCCTTCAAAACAATTTACTAATCTCTGCCTCGGTTTCTCCATCTGTGCGTGTTGTAATAATTATCTACCTCTCTGGAATAATGGTAAAGCACTTTTAAAACAGTGATGTAAATTTTTTTTTTACTTAATCAAGAAATGCTTTAATTATTGAAGTTTACAACATTTGATCAGACTCCTTCAGAATCATAATCAACTGGCTAAAAGATGATATGAGACCCCAAATACAGGTGAATTGTTTATATTTTGGGGTACACAAAGTGGCAATGGCAGCTTTGATGGCCAGTGAGTTCTAATAATGCTCCACTGCATAGAGAGATTTGTGAATACTTATCATATAGTAATGGTCCAATTAAATGGTATACTATAGATAAGCCAAATCTTCAAATACATATACAGATAGATAGATAGATAGATAGATATAGATGTATAACAAAGTACAGAAAAAGAAAGAATCAAACATGAAACGGAGTATAACTGACAGCTAAGAGTCCAGATGGCATGCTACTAGTCTAGAGGCAGTACTGCAGACGTCAAAGACTAGTGCAAATATCTCATTCTTACATGGAGCAGGCCAAGGGGGGTTCAGAATAAGCCCTGGTGACCAAATTTATTCTCCGCAAAACAGCACTGACATTCTGCCACTGACTTCCTAGCTTTAGTTGTGAATGGGAGATCCAACAATTAGACAACCATACCTAACCTGGAAAGTCCTCAGGGCAGGTGTTAATTATGCAGCCTGTTTTAGTGAGGATTCCTACTTTAGTCGAGATGTTCCTTTCTTTTTTATTTGATTATACTTTACGAAATATAAGACATATTGATAAAGCTTCAGGAAAATTTTTGTAATACTAGTTGTGACTAGTTAGGCATTTTTAATATAAGTCAGAAGCCAAATCTAATTTTTATATAAATTATCAGTGCAATAATGACTTGATTTCTAAAATGATTTTACACACACATGGTCTATTTCAAAAAATAACATCTATTATAAAAGCAATTTCCTTAAAGGAAATCTTGCATCTTTTAAATTTCTAAGTGAAATATGAACTTGGGAAAAATAAAACCACAGCTGAATCAAAAGATTTTTGTGAAAAATAAAAATGGTAGTCAGCTAAATAATGAACTAGGCATTATAAGAACAGTCAATCAGCTGTCCCCAATGAAAGCTAGATGGGCCACTTTACTATTCCTCAGTATGCCCAAGACAGGGGGCTCTCACAATCACCAGACTCTGCACTAAGTCAAACTCAAATGGTTCATTCCAAGATCTCTAACTTCCTAGTGAAAGAGATCTCAGAATTCATTCCCCTTATACTTTTTCATCTGAATATCTGTGTGTACTATGTAACAGAGGTGCATTTACTGCCACACTTTCCCACTAAATACCACAGCCTAAAATATAAACCTTTACATGATCTTTCATCTGAG
>PVKS010046201.1:0-13413 GCA_004027875.1 Aplodontia rufa
CTGGAATTCCATAAGAAGCTCAACTATACACAGGCAGGCAGAGAAACTGAGAAATTTGAAAAATTAAAATGTATGTATATGCTTATTTCCATCTATAACATGGGGGTATTTAAGAAGAGACAAGAGAGTAGGGAGTGGATGAAGTGGGAAGATCCTGGACTAGGATCAGCCTTAACCTACTTTGTCAATATTCATGTATGCATGAATATGTAACAATGATTCCCTCCAATATATGACTATATTGAACAAATAAAAAATAATCACCCAATAATAAAAAAGATGAACAAAAAAAAAAGAACCAATACCAATCCTCCTCAAATTATTCTATGAAAAAGAAAAGGAGAGAACTCTACCACACTCTCTACAAAGCTAGTATTCTGATACCATAATCTGACAAAGACAAAGGGAAAAACACTACAGACCAATATCTTGTTGAACGTGGATGCAAAATCCTTTTATAAAATATAGGCAAACCACATACCAAAAAAAACATTAAAAAGATAGTACACCATGATCAAGTGAGATTCATCCTAGGAATGCAAGGTTTGTATAAAATTTGGAAGTCATTAAATATAATTCACTACATGAGTAGACTTTAAAACAAAAATCACATGACAATTTCAATAGATGCAGGAAAAAATTGACAAGTTACAACACCAATTGATGTTCAAAACTTTAGTAAAAAATAGGAACAGGAAAAACTTATGTCAGCATGACAGAGGTCATTAATGACAAACCTAAAGGTTGACATTATTCTGAATGGAGAAAAATAAGCATTTCCAGTAAAAAGAGGAACTAGACAAGGATGCCCAATTCACCACTCCTGTTCAACATAGCCCTTCAAACTCTAGAGCAATTAGTCAAGGGGAGGAAATTAAAGTGAAATGAATAGGTAAAAAGGAGTTCAAACTATCACTGTTTGCTAATGACGTGACTGTATATTTAGAAGATCAAAAAAAAGAAAACCTTCGAACAGAAGACATATCTTATAGAGTTCATAAATGAATTCAGCAAGGAACAGGATACAAATTCAACATTCACAAATCATTTGCATTATTTTATTCCATTGATGAATACTGAAAAAGAAATTAGAAAAACTACTCCATTCACAATCGCTTTAAAATTACTTGGGAAACAATCTAACAAAAGAGGTGAGGGATCTCTGCAAATGAAAACTATACAACACTAAAGAAATAAATTGTAGAAGACCTTAGAAGTTGGAAAAATCTCACAGGTTCTTGCATGGAGAAAATTAATACCAAAATGGTCATGTTACCAAAAGTACTATACAGATTCAAAGCAATCCCCATTAAATTTCCAATAGCTTTCTTCATAGATTTAGAATAAGCATTCATGAAATTCATTTGGAAAAATAAGAGACCCAAAATAGCCATAGCAATGCTTAGTGACAAGAGTAAAGCTAGAGGAATCACAATAGCAGACTGCAAATTATACTAAAAGCTATAATAATAAAAATGGCATGGTACTGGCACCAAAACAGATATAAAGACCAATGGAATAGAAAGAAGACATCAAAACTAACCTGCATAAATTACCATTACCTCATAGCCAAAAAAGGATCCAAAACATAATTGGAGAAAATATAGTCTCTTTTAATTAATGGTGCTTGGAAAACTGGAAATCCATATGTAGTAAAAAGAATCTCTGTCTCTATCCCTCACCCAGCACAAAACTAAGCTCAACATTGATCAAACACCTTAGAATTAGACAAGAAACTCTACACCTACTAGAAGTAAAGACAAACCAATACTCCAACACACTAGCTTAAGAACTGACATCCTAAACTAGATTCCCAAAGTATGAGATATAAAAGGGGGGGAGGGAAGATCAACAAATGGGAAGATATTATGTCCCTATAATTGGATATATTACAATAAATATATACATCAGAAAGAGAAGCAAAGGGACTAGAGCATAAAAGGAGGCAGGTGGGGGAATCCTGGGGAGGATGTTGCCAAATTATATTGCTGTATTGTGTACATCTGTGAATATGTGACAACAAATCCCAGTACTATGTACTATCATAATGTACAAATAAAAAAATAGAAAGAGTTTGGATAAGGGAATTATAATGAATTAGTATACAAATAATATTAAAGAAATTGCTTTATGATATTAATATATTACAATGGTCTGAACTAGAATTCTTCAGAAATGTGTACATGTTTCTGAAAGACCCATAAATAAGTGAAGAACTGTGAGAGCAATGTGACCCTCACAAACAAAGGGGAATGTGTGGGTTGTGATTCTGATTGTACTAGGACATCACTAGAAGAAAAGGAGATCCCAAAGAATTTTTTTTCAACTACCATCATGGAGCAATTAATTCATGCCAGATATTAGTATAAGCACTTTACAAATCTCATTATCTCTTTATGTTTTTAAAGGTTAATTGTTTTAATGTATTTTATAAAATTTTTAAATTTATACACTACCAACGATCAACAATAAATACTGAACTGAATAGCTGTGACCTCAAAGAATTCGATAGCATGATAAACACAAGCAGCACATGTTCTTCTAGATAGCAAGAGAAACAAACCTATGCTTCTGAAAAATCTTCTGGATAACTTCTCAATCAACATTTTGAAGTGTGGCATTGTCCTTGACTTTTAGACTTTTCAACAGTGTTCCCTGCTATGTGCAGGCTACAATCTTTTATATCACTGAATATCTCTAAGTACCACTTACCTAAGGCAAAGGATATTTATCACCCCAGGAAAGGCAGAGATTACAGATTTTAAAAAATGTCACTAATATTTTCCTGTCTTAACCAAAAAAACCTTGTCCAGTCTCTTTTCTTGAAAACAAGAATCTGGCAGTGGAGCAGTGGCTCAACAGTATCACACTTGCCTGGTATGCATGAGTACCTGGGTTCATACCCCAGTACCACATATTCAACCAAGTGTAGGAACACAGGAAACCAGATTAAACAACTAAGTAAAATTGATTCTCTTTCTCTCTCACTCTCCCTCTTTCTTAAAAGAAAAATGACAGCAAACAAGAATCTGAAACTTATTTTTTGCAAAGATACTCCACAAGGGAAGAAAATATAATACTGATAAATTAATTAGGAATTTTTAAGAGAACATATATGCTCACCCAGGAAAACCAAATTTCTGTAGTTTTCTAATGTCACATCTCTATATAAGTTCCTCTGAGAAGGCTCCAGGCATTCCCATTCTTCAGAGAAATCAGTGGAAACATCATTGAAAGTCACCAGTTTCTGAAATAAGAATAATTCAATAGCACAATGACAAAATAATCACTCACAGAGTTTTTTAATTTGACTGAAGATAAAAATAAAAGTTAGCAGAATTGGCTTTCAAGTAGATGAGTGATTTTAATTATTTAGTAAAGTACTTTTTAAAATTTTATTTTGAGCAACCTTACAAGATTTTAACAAAACAATATAAAATGTGTATAAAATATGTATACATTCTGGATATTGCAATTATTCCCAGGAGTGCCCCCCTAATTACCCTCCCTTATCCCTCCCTTCCCCTTCCCATTATAACTCTAAAAAAAGTGTTAGATTATAAAGCATTACATCTCTTTATCAACTGACTGAAGAAAAAGAGTGACATAAGTCCAAAAACACTGCATATACTCCAATTTATGAACTAAAACATAAGCTTAATGAGTCAACATGAAAATACGCATTTTAAATGCAATTTTATATTTTATAAGAAAAATGGTATATATTGACATAATCCCACGTATCCTGTCACACCACAACAGTATAATCATACGAATTAACAGCAAGAAAAACAATAGAAAGTACATAAATACTTGGGAATTAAATAATGCTCTCTTAAATGAAGAATGAATCAATGATGAAATGAAAACAGAAATCAAGAAACCCTTAGAAATGAATAAAAATGATGACCTCATATATTAAAATCTCTGGGACAGTAGGAAATCATTATTAAAAGGGAAAATTACAACACTGACTTCCATCATCAAAGCTCAAGAGAGAGACCAAAAAAAATAAGCTCATGCTCAAACTCAAATCCTTACAAAAAGAGGAACAATCCAATCCCAAATTCAACAGAAGACAGGAAATAAGAAAGATCAGAGCTGAAATGAATGAAATTAAGAACAAAAAACAATGCGAAGAATCAACAAAACAAAGATTTGGCTCTTTTAAAAATTAAATAAAACTGACAGACCCCTAGCCAACCTCAACAAAAGGAAGAATGAAGTGAAACAAATCCGCAAAATCAAAGATTAAAATGGAGACATCACAACTGACTCATCCAAAATCCAGAGGATTATTAGAACTTATTTTGAAAATGTATACCCTTCAAAGATTGATAATCTGGAAGACAAAGAAAAATACCTAACCACATGACACCCCTAAATTAACACAGAAGGACACTGATAATCTAATAAACCAATCTCAGGTAGTGAAATTGAAACAGAATTCAAAGGCCTTCCAATAAAGAAAAGCCCAGGACCTGATGGATTCACAGCAGAATTCTACCTCACCTGTACAGAAGAATAAACACCAATCCTCTACAAACTTTTTCATGAATTTGAAAGGTCAAAACACACCCAAATACTTTATAAGAGGCAAATATAACCCTGATTCCAAAACCCAAAAAGACACATCAAGACAAGAAAACTACAGACCAATTTTTTCTAATGAACAAACACACAAAAGTCCTTAATAAACTTCTAGTGAATCACATCCAAAAACACATCAAGAAGATAACACAGCACAGTCAAGTAGGCTTCATTCCATGAATGCAAGGCTGTTTCATCATATGCAAATCAACAAATGTGATTCACCACTTAAACAGAATTAAAGACAAAGACCACAGAATTATTTGAACTGATGTGAAAAAGGACTTTGATAAAATTCAGTGCCCATTTATGCTCAAAACTCTGGAGAAGACAGGGATCAAAGGAAAACACTTGAATTTGGTAAGAGCCATTGATGGCAAACCCATAGCCAACACAATTATTGGAGAAAAATTTAAACCATTCCCACTAAATTCAGGCACAAGGCAAGGCTGTCCACTCTCACAACTCTTATTCAATATAATCCTTGAAACCCTAGCCAGAGCTATCAGAGAAGAGAAGGAAATCAAAGGATTGCAAACAGGAAAGGAGGAAGTCAAGCTATCTTTATTTGCTGAATGACATGATCCTAAACATAGCATACCCAAAAAGCTCTATGAGATGACTTATAAGCTCTATCAGAGCTTATAAATGAATTTAGTAAAGTGACAGGTTACAAGATCAGCACTCATAAATCAACAGCTTTCCTATATTAAAGCAACAATTCTACTGAGGAAGAAATCTGGAAATCTGTCCCATTCACAATAACCTGAAAAAGAATAAAATATGTGGGCATTAATCTAACAAAGGATATAAAGGAACTCTACAATGAAAAATACCAAACATTAAAAAAAATTAAAGATGTGAGAAGATGGTGAAATTTTCCATATTATAGGTTAGTCAGAACCCCTATAATTAAAATGGCCATTCTACAAAAAGCCCTGAAGAGGTTCAAAGCAGTCCCCATCAAGATACTATTGACATTCTTCATGGATATAGAAAAAGCAATTTTCAAATCATTTGGAGTAACAGGAAACCCAGAATAGACAAAAAATTAATAAATAAGAAAGAGGAAACAGGAGATACCACAATACCTGAACTAAAATTATGTTATAAGGCTACAGTAACAAAAACAGCATTGTATTGGTATCAAAAAAGACATGAAGACCAATGGAATAAAATACTGAGATGAACCCCCAAATATTCAACCATCTGATATTTGACAAAGGGGAAAATATAACATGGAGGAAAGACAGCCTTATTAACAAATGGTGATGGACAGACTGAACTGCTTTATGCAGACAACAGAAACTAGACTGTTATCTGTCACCTCAGAAAATAATCAAATCGAAGTGGATCAAAGAATTAGAAATTAAACCAGCAACTTTACAAATGCTGGAAGAAAAAAAAATCTATAATGTATGGCATTGATATAGGCACCACCTTCCTTAACAAGACTCCCATTGCACAAGAATTAAAGCCAAGAGTCAATGAGTGGGATGCCATTAAATTGAAAAGCTTTTGCACAACTAAAGAAATAGTCAACAGTGTCAAGAGAGAACCAACAGAATGGAAGAATATCTTTTCCTGCTATTGCCTCCAACAGGGGAGTGATATCCAGAATATACAAAGAACTCAAAAACTTGAACACCAAAACCACAAACAATCCAATCACTAAATAGGCTAGGGAACTAAACAGAAGTTTCTCAAAGGAAGAAGTCCAAAAAGCCAATAAATATATGAGAAACTGTTCTGCATCACTAGCAATCAGAGAAATGCAAATTAAAACTTCACTAAGATTCCACCTCACCTCAGAGGGGCTAAAAATGAAGAATACATGTAATTACAAATGCTGGAGAGGTTGTGGGGGGAAGGGAACATTATCACAGAGTTGGTGGGGCTGGAAAACTTGTCCTACCACTCTGGAAAGCAGTATGGAAACTCTTCAAATGACTAGGGTTTGAACTACCTTTTGACCAGCTATCCCATTTCTGGGCATTTTCCCAAAAGAACTAGAATTGGGCATACCAGAGAAACACAGTAACATCAATGTTTATAACAGCTCAATTTACTATAGCCAAATTATGGGACCAACCCAGATGCCCATCACTACAT
The DNA here is from genome assembly GCA_004027875.1 of Aplodontia rufa. Lineage (NCBI taxonomy): Eukaryota > Metazoa > Chordata > Mammalia > Rodentia > Aplodontiidae > Aplodontia > Aplodontia rufa. The sequence goes on from PVKS010046201.1 coordinate 6,703, forward strand.
GAATAGATTAAAAATTTTTGACATATATATATATATATATATATATACACACACACACACACACATGCACACATACACACACACACACACACACACACAATGGAGTTTTACTCTGCCATTAAAATAATATTATGGTGGAGGGGATTCAAGATGGCAATCTGAAGACAAAAGACTTCCCCTGCACCCCCGCGACTAATCAGGATATCTCCAGCTTCTCTCCAGTATTTTGAGGTGCGTTTGGGATATTAGCATTATGAATCACCAGTCTTAATCTTAGAAGTGGTTTTGAGGAATAGAGACTTAGGAGCCACCAGGGTTCTTTGTTTGGTTCCGGCTGAGAAGCCCCAGCTGCGGAGGCGGCTGGCCAGCTGCGGCCAGGCAATTGCACTCTCTTGCCTACATCCCCCCACCTGCCTGAATCACATCGGCACAGAAAACCCACTCCGCTGTAAAGAAAGTGTTCCAGCAAATCCCTTCCCAGGCCTGTGCTCTGTCTGATGGCAAGATCATTGTCTGGAAACAGCTTTCATACAGAAACAGAGCAGCAGTTTGTGTGGAAGAAGCAGGGGCGGGAGCTGCAAGGGCGTGGGAGCCAAGCAAGCATCCATCTTTTAACCCCTTGTTGGATACCACACTCCCATCCTGCCCAATTAGGGCAAGACCTCTTTAGTCATGCAAAGCAAGCTCTATATACTCCATCTGGAGGCAGCTGAGTTCACAGGTGGAAATGGGTCCAGAAGGCTTGGCTCAAGCCCTGAAGAAGGTGTGGGAGCAGCGAGGGCTGGGGAGCAGAATATCCATCTTTAAACCCACACTCCCTGCCCTGGACCTACCTCCCCAGGTCTGCAAACCCCGGTCTGCAAAAACAGGCTCATAAAACTGTGCCTGGAACCAGCAGCTGATGACAGGCTGACTCAGGAGCAGAAGGTGTGGACTTGGAGCCTGAATACTTTACTCATAAAGGATCTGCGGCTGAGGAGTAATGGGGTTCAAAGCTCTGCCCTTCCACCATAGACAGAAGGTCATTCACAGCTTGGAACAGCTGGCCCCACCTCTATGATCACAGAAGTCATTTTCGACAACTACCAGCAGATGGAGCTCTGATAACATAATGTCTTCTGACTTTCAGATCCCCTGAAACCCCCATCTAAAAGATTAAAACTTGTCACATCCAGCCAGAAATAGAAAATCCAATCCCTGAAAGAACCAGAGACACTCATAATATCAATACTTCCAGAGTTTTCCTATTAAGTACTTTTTCCTCTTTTTTTTAATTTTGATTTAATATTCTAGGTGTGTACCAGGGTGATATCTGGTGGAGTTTACTGGTTCTCCAATATATAAAAACTCTAGTGGTTTTTACTTTTCTGTTATGCTAACATCGAAAACCAGTTAACCCCTACTCTTCCTATTTTTTTTTAATTTTTTTTTTTAATTTTTAATTTTTTTCCTTTTCTTTTTTCTTTCTCCTGTTATGGGGGAAATTAACAATAGTAGTTCTTCTTATTTTGGTGGCCTGTTTTTAAGGTTTCTTTCTCTTTTCCTTTTTCCTTATTTAGCATATCTCTGATTCCCTCTTACCGATCCGTGTTAGCCCTGTTCTCATTCTTGAGAAGAAGGACTCTGGTCAGTGCATAAAGTATTTGAAATATCTTATGCCTGAAAAGCATAATTCTCAGGGAATACTTCTTCCCTTAAATTTTAGCAATAAACCAAATTTTAGCAATAACCCTTTTACCCTTCCTATATTAGGCCACAGCTATCCTAGCTTCCCCTTGGGTCTGTACTTTCTTTTCTACTTCTTTCTTTCCTGCTTTATTTTAAATTTACTAAATTTCTTCTGTTCATTTTCCTTTTCTCTTCAAATGCTTTACTCTTAGCATTGTCTTTATCTTTCTACAGAAAATTCTTTAACTCCTCCTCTGTGATGGGGAATAACTAGAAGGGAGCTATAATAGATTAGGGGGTGGCTAAATGTGGTGGGTCCCTGGGGGAATAGTTTTGGGGTTGATATTTTGCGCTTGTCAAACAGACCTCATTCTGTACTTTTGGTGCCATATTCCCAGCTACTTTCCTCCATCTCTCTCTTCTGATAGTATATTTTCTTTCATTCCAGGCCCTGATGTATGGAATCAGCCATATGTGGACTGAGACCTCTGAATCTATGAGCCACCCAAATTTTGGAACTAGCAGTAAAACTTGACTAAAGCAGTCACCATCCTGCCATATTTGGATCCCTAATTTTGGACTAATAGGTAATCTGCAACATTTGGCTATTACACCAGAATGCCAAGTTTTCTTTGAGAAGTTAATCCAAAGCATCATGACAGCCCCTGTTCTAGGCCTGCCTGACTCACAAAATGTGTTAAATCTATATGCAAAAGAGTAACAAGGTACAGTCCTTGAAGTTCTCTTACATAAAGTATAGACAAACTGTGACCAGTAGTCTGTGTCACAACAGCTTGAAACACAGAAAAAGGAGAATCTTTCTCCCTTTGTTGTGTGACTGTCACCTGTGATTTATAAGAAGAGGTTGAGAAACCCACTCAAGAACAACCCAGTACTGATTTGATCCTCATCAAGCCCTGTTCTGCTCAAACTGAAGGAAGAATAACAAATGATTATGGTGAAGAAAAGGAGATTCCAAACCATCCTCTTAGACAATTCAAATGTCAACCTTTAGAGAAACTGTGTGCACCTTTAACCAAACAATCCTATTGCCAGCACATGGTGATGGATCAATACAGTATGATGGTTCAGAGAGCTTGGAGACTTTTTAACAAGTTTCATTTACTCTGAAGTAATGGAACAATAAATGTGAAAAGCAAAGACTTTGTCACTAACAACATCAACCCAGAAAGCCAAGCTAATTTCTCTGAAAACAGCTCTAAGTGACCAAAAGGAAAAAGGTAAGCATTTACACAGACTCAAGATATGCTTTAAGGATAGAGCATGCACATGGAGCTACTGAGAAAAAAAGGGAAAATTAGGACAAATACGCAAGCATATGGAATTGGCAACAACTGCCTCAACAAGACTCCCAAGGAGAAAGAACTGAAGTTAAAAGTTTATGAGTTGGATGTGATAAATTAAAAACCGTTTCCTCAATCAAGGAATTGATTAAAACTGTCAGAAGAGAACCCATAGGATGGGAGATAATCATGGACTGTGATTCTTCTCACAGAGTATTAATACATTGGAGTTTCACTCTGCTCTTAGAAAAAACAATTTTGCAGTCTTTGAAGGAAAATGAATGGCAACAGAAGGAATCATGCTGAGTGAAATTAGCCAAACCCAGAATGTCCAGGCCCGAATGTCTTCCCTCATATGTGGAGACTAGAAATAATCCCAAGCTTGGGTGAAAGACAGTCAAACTCATGTATTGGACCCACTAAGGGCATAGTGACAAAAAATCTAGGGGAACCATAGACATGCAGAGGGGAGCAGGGAGGAAGATGCAAAGGGATGTGTTCGGTCAGAAGATAAAATGATCTAGGGAGGCAATCAACAATGTAGCATACTTTTAATCCCCCCCCAAGAAATCTAGTGATAGTATGTAATTATTTATTTCTGGGAAACTCACAAAATACATATATATACTTACAAATACATGCATACACACACACACATATATTTATATAGAGAGAGAAAGAAAGAGAGAGTGAGAGAGAATTATATCTCTTATAGGGTCATAATATAGAAGAATCAAGAGACTGGTGTGTGGGTGATTTGGGATTGACTATGGTTTAGGATCAATTGCGTTATACACTTTTACACATTCATAAACATTTACAATAGTACATCAATAAACTAAAAGAATCAATCAGTGGGATGCCATTAAACTAAAAACTTTTGCTCAGCCAAACAAGTGGTCAAAACTGTCAAGAGAGAACCTACTGAATGGGAGATAATTATGGCCTGTGATTATTCTGACAGGGGATTAATATCCAATATTTAGAAAGAACTAAAAAAACCCAAATGTCAAAAACACAAACAATCCAATCAATAATTGGGCAACAGAGCGAAACAGAAACATCTCAACAGAAGAAATCACGGAAGCCAATGAATACTTGAAGAAGAGTTCTAAATCACTAGTAGACACAGAAAAGCAAATCAAAACTATATTAAGAATTCACCTCACTCAATTCAGACTGGCAAAGATGAAGAATCTAAATAATAACAGATGCTGCAAGGGTTGGGAGGAGATAGGAACACAAGCACACCATTGGTGGAACTACAGACTGGTATAACCCCTCTGGTAAACAGCATGGTGACTTCTCAAAAATTAGGGTTGGATCCATGATGGGAACCAGCCATCCATCTTCTGGGTATTTTCCCAGAAAAGTTAGAATCAGCACATTACATTGATACAGCAAAGTCTGTGTTCATAGCAGATGAATTTACAATAGCTAAATTATTGAAGAAACAAAAAAACTTTCAGTGCAAGAGGGTACCCAATAGCAGGTTTTCTCCATCCTAATGAGCTTGTGTAGGGGATTTACATAGACTTGGGTCACTTCCATATGTCCAACATTATGCTACTTAGGGCTCAGAAAGTGCTAACACTACTGGTCCAAATTTATGGTAATTAGAGTTTGAAAACATCCTAGCACTTTTGGTCAGTTCTTGAGTCAAAGTCTATTGACGTCTGCCTCCCTTCAGTATCTCATCACAGGGCAGGAAGTGAGTGGTTGTGTTCATTGGATGAAGATGTAGCCCTGTGTGGACATCCATACCATGTCCAGGTATTCATGTGAAGTTTCATATATTTTCACAAAGTAAACACATGTATTACAAAGGAATAGAAATTCCCCTTGCTCAGGATACACCAACAATAAATTTCTCATAACATGATCCACAAAGGATTAACAAGCCAGGTGCATTAGCACATGCCTATAATCTCAGAAGCTTGGGAGGCTGAGGCAGGAGTATCAAAATTCAAAGCCAGCCTCAGCAACTGAGCAAGACTCTGTCTCAAAATAAAAAAAAAATTAAAAACAGAGCAGAGAATGTGGATCCATGATTAAGTGCCACTGGATTCAATCTCTGGTACCAAAAAAACCAAAAATTATAGATCAGACACTTACACTTTTGCAAGTGGTTTATGATGTAAATTATAAAAATACATAAGATAAAGATAAAGTGATTAGCAATATATATCTGAATGGACTTTTCACCCAGATTCAAATTCTGCTATGTCCTCTTTTAAATTCTAAGTTTCTACCCACTGTGCCAATCCAGCCCCACTTTATGTACTTTTGGGCAAGTTCAGATTTATACATAGTGAATGTAACAAATGTTAAGTATGTAGTTTTGACAAAAATGCCTAGAAAACCTTATTCTATTTAAGGAAAGAATATTTGTAATATCCCTAGAAAAATATCTTTGGATTTTCACACCCAAATTTTTCCTTCCCAAGTTACTGTCATACTTTATGAACCATAGGTTTATTCACCTGCCTCAGCACACAATGTTTGTGAGATTTGATGAGAGTGTATGCTGTAGTGATATGTTCCTTTTATATTGCAGAGTAATATTTTATTGTATGGATATATGACAATGTGTTCATCCACTTCTGTATTGAAAAATATCTGGATTACTTCCTGTTTTGCACCATGAGCATTATAATGCCTGGGCATTCTAATACAAATACCTGTTCTATTGAGTTTAATTTCTTACCAATATTTAAATAATATAGCTTTTGATTTTTACTAGGTCCTCTAAGGATTATAATCTACAACTTTTTGCCATACTTTTACTGGTGCGTTACAGTTGTACGATAATGATGGGAATGGTTTTTACATATTCACTCTTGCACAAAATATAAAAAATATAATATGGCAATATTGCAATCAAACACTTCCCTCTCCCTGCTTCCACCCCTTGTTCCCTTTTGTCTGCTATGTACCTTTGAACAATTTTTAAAGCTCTCATATTTATTATGTGGCAATTACTTACGACCCTAGAGATGCAAGCTACAATTTGCTCCTCTCTCCATTCACCATCCCTTTCTTCCTTCCCATCTTAACTCCCTTCTTCTTTACTAGACTTCCTTTTTCACCTATTAATTTGTATTTGAATGGTTCTTTATATTGCCCTCCCTCTTTCCTTTCCTTTACTCCAGCTTCCACAAATGAGACAAAAACATTCAAACTTTGAATTCTGAGTTTTGCTAATTCCACTTATCATGACATTCTCCATTTCTATCCATTTACCAGTAAACACCATAGTTTTTCTTTCTTTCTCCTCTGAGCATAATTCCATTGTACATGTTTGTATGCATACATGTATGCATATATATAAAGCCATGTATTACAAAATGAAAGGATTATTGCACATTCATAAATTTGCATTTATTGAAAATGTAACGTGAACCCAATCATTACCCAGGATATTGCCCCCACCCCACCCAATCTCTTGTGTCATACCTCCACTGCATTTCTTCCAATAACATATATTAATGTATCTATACATGCATAATTTAATTTTCTAGATTAAATGCCTATGCCTATATGAATATTATTTAGCATGTCAGGGAAGTAAAATATACCACACAGTATTTGTATCCCCATTTTCCCTCCCCATGAACCACTCCTCCCTCGTCCCACTGCACCCCTTCCACCATCACAACTGAACTTCCCAAAGATCATATTATTCCAATGTTGTGAGTCTATTATGTATACCTGACTTTCTTTTTCTTTTTTTTTTTTT
>PVKS010046202.1:0-13422 GCA_004027875.1 Aplodontia rufa
CTGAAACCATTCATCCAGTGAGGGACATCTGGGTTGGTTCCATAATTTAGCTATTGCAAATGGAGCTGCTATGAACATTGATGTAGCTGTGTCTCTGCAGTTTGCCAATTCTAGCTCTTTTGGGAAAATACCCAGGGGTGGGATAGCTGGGTCAGAAGGCAGTTCCATGCCTAGTTTTTTTTTTTTTTTTTTTTTTTGAGGCTCCACACTGCTTTCCAGTGTGGTTGTGCAAGTTTGCAGTCCCACCAACAGTGTGTTAGTGTTCCTTTCTTCCCATAACCCCTCCAGCATCTATTCGTATTCTTCATTTTTGCCACTCTGACTGGAGTGAGGTGGAATCTCAGTGAAGTTTTGATTTGCATTTCTCTGATTGCTAGTGATGTAGAACATTTTCTCATATATTTATTGGCTTTCTGGACTTCCTTTGTTGAGAAGTTTCTGTTTAGTTCCCTAACCCTTTATTGATCAGATTATTTGTGGCTTTAGTGTTCAGTTTTTTGAGTTCTTTGTATATTCTGGATACTAGTCCCCTGTTGGAGGCATAGCATGCAATGATTTTCTCCCATTTTGTAGGTTCTCTCTTAATACTCTTGACTAAAGTCTTTAGATGAGCAGAAGCTTTTCAGTTTAATGGCATCCCATTCATTGATTCTTGGTTTTAATTCTTGAGCTATGGGAGTCTTGTTGAGGAAGGATGTCATGGCGTGTTGATCCTATTTTTTCTTCTAATAATTGTATAGTTGCTGGTTTAATTCCTAATTCTTTGATCCATTTTGATTTGATTTTTGTTCAGGGTGAGATTTTGTGCAGGGTGTCTGCATATGGCTGTCCAGTTCATCCAGCACCATTTGTTGAACAGGCTGTCTTTCTTCCACACTAAGTTTTTGCCCCCTTTGTCAAATATCAGATAGTTAGACTTGTGGATTTGTCTCAGTATCTTCTATTCTGTTCCATTGGTCATCATGTCTATTTTGATACCAATACCATGCTGCTTTTGTTACTATAGCTCTATAGTATAATTTCAGGTCAGTTGTTATGACACCTCCTGTTTCATCTTTATTGTTTAGTAATCTTTTGGCTAAATGTTTTCCTGCTATTCCAAATGAATTTGAGAATTGCTTTTTCTATATTCATGGAGAATGTCATTGGTATTGAGATGGGGATTGCATTGAATCTGTACAGGGCTTTCTGTCCCTCTCTCTTAAAAAAAAGTTCATATGGTACATCAGGATGTCTCTAGCACATAAAAATATTGAACTAGAGAACTATAATGTGTATTAAATATAGTTTGGGGGCTGAGGCTCAGTGATAGAGTGCTTGCTTAGCACAGGTGGTAGTGGTAGAGGGTGTTCTAGCACCACAACAAACAAACAGTTTGGCCTTTTACTTACTGGGAGTGAAATCCACCCATATCCATTGTGTGTTAATCGCAGAGAAGTGCTTAAAAACAGCACCCAAAACCTTATTCTCTTATCGAATTTAGAAAGAAATATAAAATAATGTTCTGGGTAAGTACCTCAGTGATAAGAGAAGGTGCCTAGCATGCATGAGGCCATAGCTAAAATTATGTACTTCATTACTTTTTTGTTACTTTTATTTTTATACTATATTACTTTTTAAGGGAAAATGCAAATACATGAATTCCTTTATGAGAACATAGAAGCAAGTTTGCTTCTTTTTTATTTTTCACTGTTTATTTGCTAGCTCCCTCTTTCCTTCATTGTTGTTTCTTTTTCCTTTTCTGTTTTTTGCAGTGCTGGCCACCAAACCCAGGGCCTTGTGCATGCTAAGCGAGGGCTCTACCACTGAGCTACATGCCTGGCTCTCTTTGTTTTAAAATCTTTTTTTAACACCATGAAATTAAATTAAATTTCAGTCTACATATTTTCTGTGTTTAAATGTGTCCCCCAAAGTTGTGTAGGAAACTTAATTCTTAGTGTGGTGATGTTAGAAAGTGAGGCCTAATGGGAGGTTTCTGGGTCATGGGAGCATTATCCTTATCAATGAATTAATGCCATTATTATAGAAATCGGTTCCTTAGGAAAGGACAAGTTTAGCCCCTTTTTTGTTCTCTCTTTCTTCTTCCTTTTCTTTGACCTTCCACCATGAGATAATGTAGCAACAAGCCCCTTGCCAAATGCTAGCCCCTCAATCTTGGACTTCCTAGCTTCTAGAATCATGAGCCAAATAAAAACAAAAACAAAATGAAATAAACAAAAAATAAAAATAAAAACAAAAAAAAAATAAATAGAATCATGAGCCAATCAATTTCTGTTAATTATAGAGTGTCAAGTTGTGGTATTCTTTTGCAGCAGCACAAAATGGACTGAGATAGAAGTTGGTACCAGGAGTAGGATTTTGCTAACAAATAGCAGAAAAATGTAGAAGTATCTTTGGAAAAGTAACAGGTAGAGATTAGAGACTTTGGAGGAGCAGCATAGAAAAATCATGAATTGTGGAAAGGGTGATTCTGTCTCAGAAGAGAGAAACTGTAGGGAAAGTATGAAACTTCTTAGGGATTACTTAAGTGGTTATGATCAGAATGTTGGTACAAATATGAATGGTAAATGCAATTTTATTTTTCTTGAGTCAGGACCTTGCTGGGTTGACCAGGTGGATTCAAGCTCCTGATTCTCCCACCCCAGCCTACTAAGTAGCTGGGATTACACATGTGTGAGCCACTGAACCTGGCTCTGGTAAAGGCAATTCTGATAAGGTCTCAGACAGAAAGGAGAGACAAGATATTGGGAACTGGAATAAAGGCCATCCTTGTTATAAGTGGGGTAAAGAACTTGGCTGAATATGTCCATGCCTGAGGGCTTTATGGGAAGCAGAATTAAAGAGCAATGAACTAGTATATCTGGCAGGAGAAATGTCTTTTTACTTTTTTTTTTAAACGAGAGAGGGACAGTGATAGAGAATCCATTTTACTTAGTTTTTTCATGTGGTCTTCATTGCTCCAACACTCCATTGTGTACGTGGTGCTGCAGTTTGAACTGTTGTCCTGCCTCATGCCAGGCAAGCGTGGTAACTGCTGAGCCACCACTTCAGCCCTGGTAGGAGAAATTTCTAACTAAATATTGAAAGAGCTGTGTGGTTTCTTTCTTTCTTTTTTAAAGAGAGAGGGACAGTGAGAAAAGAGAATCCATTTGATTTAGTTTTTCTTGTGACTTTTGTTGCTCTGACACTTCGTTGTGTATGTGATGCTGGGGTTTGAACTTGCGTCTTTGCACATGCCAGGCAAGTGCCATAACCGCCGAGCTACCACTCTAGTCCCCTGTGTGGTTTCTTTTAACTGTGTAGAAAAAAATAAGAGAAAAATTATGTAAAAATGGAATTTGTAATTAAAAAGGAAAAAGAATTTGGAAATTTGAAGGATTCTTAATTGGCAGATGATGAAAGAATATTTTTAGAAGCAGATACCAAGTTTGTGTACAAGTGATAAGGAGACGATAAAGAGGTCAGTATGGCCAAAAGGAAACCAGGTGTTTTTCATCAAGACAATGTGTGGCGGCTGGAGCAGTGGCTCTGCGGTTACTGTGCTTGTCCAGCAGGTTGCAAGGGTGTGGGTTCAAACCCCAGAACCACATACACAATGGAGTGTTGGAGCAATGAAGACCAGATGAAAAACTAAATAAAATTGATTCTCTCTCTCACTGTCCCTCTCTCTCTTAAAAACAAACAAAACAAAACAACAACAACAAAAAAAAAACCCAATGTGAATGAGCCCAAAGGCATTTCACAGATCCTTTCTTTTCCACCAGAGTTAGGAGCTACAGGTGTGTGCCACCAATTCCAAGGTCTTTGAGGGTGCCTCTCCTTTCACAAGCCCAGAGCTCTAGTGAGTCAGGATGATTTTAGATGACTGAATGGGGCACCCTCCATGAACTTGTGGGCCAAGACTGTGGGATTCTAGTCCCTGAATTCCAGCACAGTGCTCCTTGGCTGACCAAGCCATGGCTCAAGCAGGCTGGGTATGACTTGGGCTGCTGGTTTAGATGGCAAATGCAAGAAACTTGGGAAATATCTATGTGGTGATAATTATATAAATCCAGAGTTTGTAATCTGTGGGGGCAAAGTTACCTCTACCTAGATTTCAAAGGTTAACTCAGACAGTCTGGAGACCCTTCGCAGAAGACTGCCACAGGGGTGGAGCCACTGCAGAGAAACCCTATTAGTTCAATGCTTAGTGCAGATTAGGGACAGGATTGCCCTACATGACCCCAAAACTCTAGAGCTACTAGAGTGCACACCAGCCTGGGAGAACTGCCACCAGGAAACTCTAACCTGTGAGACTCTGACCCTTAAGACCTGTGGTGTGGGCTGGGCTCCCCATAAAGGGCCTTGAGGTCCCTAAACTCCTACCCGACTTTGCTCAGAATGTACATGGAGAATGAGAAGATTATGCTCTACTTTAGGATTTCATATTCTTTGCCCTATTGGGTTTTGGACTTGCCTGGAGATTGTCACTGCTTTCTTCTTTCCTCCTTCTCTTTGGAATGAAAATGTCCATCCTATGTCTGTCTCACTATTGGACTTTGGATCTATATAACTCGTTTGATTTCACAGGCTCACGTTCAGAAGGGAATGAATCATGTTTCAATCATCTTATTTATCATTTTTTCCCATATTTGATTTAGATGAAGTTCTGGACTTTGGACTTGTGAGTTGGTGTTGAAGGGTTAAGACTTGGGGGCTATTGAAATAGTGAATGTATTTTGCACGTGAGGAAAATAAAGGAGTAGAATGCTATGGTTTGAATGTGTCAAAACATGTCAAGGATTTCAACAAGGCAACAAACTGTGTTCCCCCCTGCTTTTTTGTGTTTTTGTTTGTTTGTTTGTTGTTTCATAAGAGAGAGAGAGACAGTGAGAGAATCAATTTTATTTAGTTGTGTGTGTGTGTGGCTTTCGTTGCTGGGATACGTGGTTCCTGGTTCGAACCTGCTTCCTTGCTTCCTCTTTGCTCTTGCCAGGCAAGCACTGAGATCCAGCCCCTCCCTGCTGCTTTTAACATAAGGAATTCAAAATAAATTAAACAACATGTCTTTTGTGAAATGGGAATTTTATTTTTTTAAGATACTTAGCTACCTAACAATCCCACCTGCCCTCTCCTATGCCTCCTAATTAGTGTGGGGGGACCCTGAGTTCTCTGTGCAGCTCCATTCCCTCCTCCTGAGAGCTGGCAGCCTCAAGCAGTGTTTGAGCACTCCCTTGGAGGAAAGGGGCCCCACTGCTTCACAGGAAGCCTGCGGTTTTCCAGCCCTGCCGGTGACAAGATGGGCAAATCTGCCTCTTTTGGAGTTTAGAATTAGGAAGCCCACAGGCCCACAGATGTAAGCCATATTCTTTAAAGTTGGTTTTTGTGATGAACAAAGGGCTTTCCTAGTTCTTCATATACCCACTCTTTTGTCTTTTCACTCAATTAGTTCAGAATCAAGTGGGAATCAGGTGGGGAAGAGGGTAAGATTGATGGGGTTCTCTCAAATATGAACACGGTGTGAAATAATATATATATTTATATAAAGAGATAGGGACAGTGAGAGAGAGAGAGAGAATCAATTTTATCTAGTTTTTCATGTGGCTTTTGTTGCTCCGAGACTTCTTGGAGTATGTGGTGCTGGGGTTCAAATTTAGGTCCTGGCGCATGCCAGGCAAGTGCTGTAACTGCTGAGCCACCACTCCAGCAGTTTAATATTCTTAAACAGTATATTAAAATGAATTAATATTTTAATAATACTTCTAAACCTTTTATACTTTAGTCAGCTTTGTCACAAACCACATTAAAATGGTGAAATGATTTTTTGAATTTGTAAAGGAGTGAGATAATTATATATTTCTGTGAAAGAGTCAAAAAGTTGAAAACCATACATTTTTCTTTTTTAATCTTTTCCTCTTTTGTTTTTTTGGTGGAGCTAGAGATCAAAATTCAAAATTCCAAGTACAATTTCTACTGAATATGCATAGCTTTTGCATCACTGTAAAGATAAAATATCATAAATTAACTTATTGGAAAGAAGAGGCTCTCTTATCTTTCTCTGTATGTATGTATATACCTGTATTTATGTTTCGCTTTCTCTGGTAGAACCCTGATTGTCATACATGCCATGGATTCAGAGTCAACTAAAAAAAAGTGTTGGCCCATTGCAAACTGAAAATGTGGAAGCCCTTTTTCAAAAAGCAAGAAATAGTACCATTAAAGGCACTAAAATATACATCTTTTCTATTTAAAACTATTTGATTATTTATAAAATGTTATAGGGTTAAAATGATACATGAGGAATAATATAAACTAATCGCAAAAACATTTTTGGGCCACACATGGTGGTGCATGCCTGTAATCCCCGTAACTGAGGAGGCTGAGACAGGAGAATCGGAAGTTCAAAGGCAGCTTCAGTAACTTAGAGAGGCCCTAAGCAACTTAGCGAGACTCTATCTCAAAATAAAAAACTAAAAAGGGCTGCGGATGTGGCTCAGTGGTTAAGTGCCCCTGGGTTCAATCCCAGTACCAAAACAATAAAAATTTTAAAAATAATTTTTTGGTGTCATAATTTTGCATAAAAATAAATACTAGGACTGGAGAGGCGGCTCAGCAGTCAAGTACTTGCCTGGCATGTACAAGGACCCGGGTTCAATACCCAGCATTGCGTATACAACTAAGTGTAGGAAAAACAAATCCGGATGACAAATAAAAGTAACTCTCTCTAAATAAATAATAGTATATTAATATGACACCTGAATCGTAAGGTTTTTCTTACTTGCTTTTCTGCAAATTCATCATTAGGTCATCAAAATCTATACTTTCAGCAACATCATTTTCAATCAATGTAATTGAAAGCAACCTCAGTTCCTGGCAAATTCAAGAATACAAATAACTCTTGATAATTTTTAATTTTAAGAATGGTCTGTCTGCTGATGCAAACGTTATTGAAGCTGTTAAGCATAGTTTTATAGATATTGACAACATTGGGATAAATTTCTATTATTAGTATTGTTTGCTGTACTGGGGATTGAACCAAGGAGCACTCTACCACTGAGCCACATCCCCAGCCATTTTTATTTTTTTATTTTGAGACAAGGTATCACTAAATAGCACAGACAGAGTTCCAACTTGTGATCTCCCTTCCTCAGCCTCCTGAGTAGCTGGGATTATAGGTGGGATGCACCACCACACCCAGCTCTGATCTCATTTTGAAATGTTTGTTTTCATTCATCTAGAGCTAATGAATTACACAAGATAATTTTTTTCTGAAAAATATTAACTATATTTGCAAAAGTTTCACATGTTTAAATTTAAGTGTAAATTTTATAATATTACATCTGACATTTCCTGTAATTTGTAGAAATTGAAAATGGCTTCATGACTAAGGCTGCCATGCTTGCTTGTAATTCCAGAGACTCAGGGGACTGAGGCAGGAAATAGCATAAGTATAAACATGTACTTATGGTTTTCTTTCTCTTATAGAACTGATTGATATATATGCCTTGGATTCAGAGCTAACTAAAATATTTATTGGCTAATTGCAAAATGAAAATATGGTGACCTGCTTTTTGACTGTTGTGGACAATGTTGCTATGCACATTGTATGTTTTTGACTGAATATTTGTTTTCACTTCTTTTGGGTGCATGGCTAGGAGCGGGATTGCACAGTCATGTGGTAGCTCTATGAGTGGAAAGGGTCAGTCTTTCTTTTGTAATAATCCTTTCTTGAGAACTAGGGTAACATGAAAACTGCCTTAATCTCTTCCAGGGGTAATGCCCCCAATGACCTGATCATTTTCCACTAGGCTCCACTTTATTGTTTTTTTTTTAAATTAATTTTAATGGTGCATTAAAGTTGTACATAATGATGGGATTTGTTGTTACATAATTATACAATTTAGTAATGTAATTTGGCCATATCCACTCTCCCCAACCTCCAGCACTCCCTGCCTCCCTCTTCCTAGTCCCCTGGTCCCTTGCTTCTGATGATCACCCTTTGAATTATTTATTTTTTTATTGTTCCCATTTATGCTGATTGCATGGGAATTATTTAATTTCCTAGAGGTGCAAAATATATTTTCCCTTCCTCCCTTAACCCTCCTTTATTCTCTACTATTCTTCCTCCCGTCTCGTCTCCTTTTCTGTTTTCTCTACTAGACTTCTTTAATTCTTCTATTAATTAGTATTTGAATGGTTCTCTGTGAAATCTTATCCCTCCTCTTCCTTTGCTTTATTTTGCTCTAGCTTCCACATATGAGAGAAAGCATACAACTTTTGAATTTCTGAATTTAGCTAATTTCACTTAGCATTATATTCTCCATTTTCATCCCTTTGCCAGTGAATGCCATAATTTCATTCTTTTTAATAGCTGATAGAACTCCATTGTATGCACATACCACAATTTCTTAATCCACTCATCTAGTGATAGGCATCTGGGTTGGTACCATAATTTCTCTGTTGTGAATTGTGCTCCTATACACATTGATGTGGCAGTGTCTCTGTAGTATGCCCATTTTAGGTCCTTTGGGAAGATTTCAGGAGTGGGATAGCTGAGTCATATGGTAGTTCCATCCCTAATTTTTTTTTAGGAATCTCCATACTGCTTTCCAGAGTGGTCGAATTAGTCTGCAGTCCCACCAACAATGTAGAAGTGCTCCATTCTCCCCACAACCTTGCCAGCATTTATTATTGTTCATGATCTTGATCTTTGCCATTCTAACTAGATTAAGATAAAATCTTAATGTAGTTTTGATTTTAGGCTCCACTTTTTTATTTTATTTTATTTTTTAAAGAAAGAGGGGACAGTGTGTGAGAGAGAGAGAGAGAGAGAGACGGAGAGAATCAATTTTTATTTAGTTTTTCATGTGGCTTTTGTTGCTCTGACACTTCATTGTGTACTTGGTGCTGGGGTTTGAACTCATGTATTTGTGCATGCCAGGCAAGCGCTGAGCCACTGCTCCAGCCCCAAGGCTCCACTTCTTAAAGGTTCCACCACCTCCGAACATCACCACAATGAGGACCATGCTTCCAACACATGGACCCTTGGTGGACAAATCATAGCAGAGTCTGAGACTTTTACCCTGTCACAATTAGCGTGCCACAGTTGCTTGGATGTTGGCAGAAGACATTCTACTCTTGGATCATAGAAGAAAGATAATTTATTACTCAAAGGAATTATAGTAGTTGGAGTGTCAGGATTTGTGTTGGTTCCCCAAGTTTCAGTTCCCACAGGGCAATACAAAGTGGGCCAGGTGACACCTATACATACATTGGGTTGTACTGTAAGAAAGGAACCCTGGACTTAGGGAACACATGTATTTTATTTTGATTTATGAGACAGGTTCTCATTGTGTTGTCCAGATTGACCTTGAATTTGTGATCCTCCTGCCTCAGCTTCCTAAACAGCTAGAGTTAAAGGCATGCAGCATGATACAGCAAGGAACATATATATATATTTTATAAAGGACAATATGCTAGCTTTTCTTTTCTCCCTGGAGGTAGTCATTATCACTAACTTCCAAGACTATAAGAAAATCCACCCCCTCATGTAGACACCAATTTTTTATTTCAAGACAGTTTGGCACACTGGCACACCTTAGAGATATTTTGGGTTTGATTTTAGACTACCACAGTAAAGCAAATATCATGATAAAGCAAGTCACATGATTTTTTGGGTTCCCCAGTGCATATAAAAGTTATGTTTATACTATACTAAAGTCCAAAAAGTGAGCAATAACATGCTTAATAAAACAATGTACTTACCCTGATTGAAAAATACTTTTTTGGGATTGGGGGTGTAGCTAAGTAGTAGAGCATGTGCTTAACATGTAAGGCCCTTGTTCAATCCCTAGCACCAAAAAAGCATAACCAAACCAAATAAAAAACATTGTGCTAATTTCTGGTAACAATCATATCAGACTTCAGTGAGTCACAGTATTTTTCCTAGTGGAGGGTCTTGTTTCAATGTGAATGGTTTCTGACTCATCAGGGTGGTGGTTGCTGAAGGTTGGAATGGCCATGGCAATTTGTAATAAGACCTGGGCTGGGACTGTATCTCAGTGATAGAAAACTTACATTGCTCGTGTGAGGACCTGGGTTTGGTTCCCAGCACGCAAAACCTACCAATCAACCAACCATGATGAAGTTTGCTCCAACAGTTGACTCTTCCTTTCATGAAAGATTCCTGTTTTCCTGTGTACCATGTGATGTTATTTGATAACATTTTACGCACAGTAGAACTTTTCTTCAAAATTGGGGTTGATCTTCCCAAACTCTACCATTGCTTATCAACTAAATTTATGTTTTCTAAACCTTTTGTTGTTATTATCAACAATATTCACAACAACTTCACCAGAAGTAGATTCCATCTCAAGAAATCACTTTCTAGGCCAGGTGTAGTGGTGCTTGCTTGTAATCTCTGGCTCAGGAGGCTGAGGCAGAAAAATCTCAAATTCAAGATAAGCCTTGGCAATTTAGTGAGAGCCTTAACAACTTTAGTGACACCCTGTGGCAAAATGAAAAATAAAAAAGGACTGAGGCCAGGTGTGGTAGCTTACATCTGGGATCTCAGTGACTTGGGAGGCTGAGACAGAAGGATTGTAAGTTTGAGGGCAGCCTCAGCAATTTAGCAAGACCCTCAGCAATTTAGGAAGACCCTGTCTCAAAATAAAAAATAAAAGTTGCTGGGGATGTAATTCCACAGTAAAGTATCCTTGGGTTCAAACCTTAGTACCAAAAATAAAAAGTCTAAATAAATAAATAAATTCACTCTCTCATATGGATATAGTTCATAGTACTCCAGAACAATTAAAATTATAACATCAAAAATCACTGATCACAATGCTGGGCCGGGTGGCGCATGTCTGTAATCCCAATGGCTCCAGAAGCTGAGGGAGGAGGAAGGCAAGATTGAGATTGGTCTCAGCAACTCATCAAGGCCTTAAGCAACTTAGTGAGACCCTGTCTCAAAATAAAAAATAAAAAGGGCTGGGGATGTGGCTCAGTGGTTAAGCACCCCTGAGTTCAATCCCTGGTACCAAAAAACAAACAATTGCAAATAAACCAAAAGCACTGATCATAGATCATATAACAGATATAATAATAATTAGCAAGGTTTAAATATTGCAAGAATTACCCAAATGTGACACAGAAGTGAAGGGAGCACACCATTTTGCAAAAATGTTGCCTATAGACCTGTTTGATGCAGGGTTGCTACAAACCTTCAATTTTTAAAAAACTCAGCAGGGGGTTGGGATGTAGCTCAGGGGTAGAACCCAGGCCTAGCATACTGGAGGCCCTGGGTTCAATCCGCAGCACTGAAACCAAGCCAAACCAAACCTATCTGTGAAGTACAATAAAGTGAAGCACAGTAGAACAAAGTATGCCTGGACAAGCCAGTAAAAGTAGTTTGGGACAATGGTTGTCAGAAGATGAGCAGTAATGTGAGAGACTCATGAATTGTCTCCTAACAATGGATGGTTGAAAACAGGCTCCTGAACCCATGCTTGTGTATATGCACATATGTATGTATGTATTTGTTGGGAATATCATGCTTGTATTTAAACAGATTTTTTTTTTTGAGATACGTTCTTGCTGTGATGCTAAGGTTAGCCTCAGATGCCTGAGCCCAAGTGGTCTTCCTGCCTCAGCCTCCCTAGCTGGATCTATAGTTGTGTCCCACCATGCCTGACACCAAGCAGCTGTTGTTGATGTTCTATCCAGCATTTTAATCCTCCCTTTCTTCCTTCTCTTTCTTTCTTTTTCTTTCAGAGGGAGGGAAATTGTGTATTTCGATCTGCTATACTGGGGTGGGGAGGCTGATATACAGTGAAGTAATCATAATTGGAGCTTAAGGTGTCATGAATGAGTAATGAATTCACCCAAAAGGCTGTCGGGCTTGGGAAAGAATAGGTTTAACCAACATGGTTGTAAAATGAGATTTTTCAACTCACTGGGTTCTACCGCCCACCCCACCCCCAAGTTACCTGAAAATTTGCCTGCTTTGGAGTTAATACTACCCCATAATAGGCTGCTATGTACAGGAAATAGGTTCTCAGAATTCTCTAAGTTGTACAGTCACTGCACACAGTTGTATTAGTGATTTTTTATTGGTAATTTTAGGAATTCTGCACATTTCAAATTTCATAATTCCATACCAGAGTTCCTGCAGTATTAACACATTCAGAAAACCTGCTCCTCAAAGCGTGTCTATGATCATCATCATCAGCAGCAGCAGTAGGAGCAGCAGTTATCTGAGTGTAACAAGAATCACAGACTCTGGGGCTGGAGTGGTGGCTCAGCAGTTATGGTGCTTGCCTGGCATGTGCGAGGATGTGGCTTCAAACCCCAGCACCAAGTACACAACGAAGTGTTGGAGCAGTGAAAGCTACGTGAAAAACTAAATAAAAAAATGATTCTCTCTCTCTCTTTCTCTCTCTCTCTCTCTCCCTCTCTCGCTTAAAAAAAATTAAAAGAAAAATAAAGAAGAATCTCAGTCTCTTGGGCCCCTCCTCAGCTCTACTGAATCAGAATCTGGATTTTAAAAAGATCCTCAAGTACAAACATTAATATGTGAGATGTGCTATTCTAGAAAAATGCTTTGAAGATCAAGTTGCACTTGCTGCTAATGACTTCAGCAGAGACAGAATATGTAGGTAGTAAGATACAAAAATGCAATCATGGTTTTAAGAATCTGAACCTGTGGTGCACATCAAGATTAGTGTGACTTCACCAGTGTGACCTCATTTACATTTCCAAATCTAATGTTTTTATTTCACAATATTGTTAAGGGAATAATGAGAGATAATGTAAAAAAAAAAAAAGTGCCCATGACAGGGCCTTTTGCATAGAAGATATACAGTAAATGTTAGTTTACCTTCTTTTCCTTTTTCATGCCCTGTCTCTGGAGGAAAAAATTATTTCTCCTATCATTCAAGTGTTTAGAAAATGGTGTTTTCGATTAGAAGATCCTGAGACAAACCCTCATATCCTTAACTATTTATATTTGATAAAGGGGGCAAAAGTATAGTGTGGAAGAAAGATAGCTGTTCAACAAATGGTGTTGTACAAATTGGACAGCAATTTGTAGACAACTGAAGCTGGATCCTTATCTTTTGCCCTGCACAAAAATTAAATCAAAATGGATCAAAGACCTGGATATTAAACCAACAACTTTAAATTTACTAGAAAAAGAAGTCGGGTCAACACTACACCTTATAGGAGTCGGCAGCTTCTTCCTTAATAAAACTCCTATGGCGCATGCTGTAAAATCAAAATTAAATGAATGGGATGCAATTAAACTAAAAAGCTTCTGCACAACTAAAGATGTAGTCAAGAGCATCAAGAGAGAACCTACAGAATGGGAGAAAATTTTTGTGTGCTACACCTCGGACAGAGGGCTAATATCCAGAATATACAGGGAACTAAAGTCCAAACTCGAAA
>PVKS010046203.1:0-13175 GCA_004027875.1 Aplodontia rufa
AAAAATTCTGCTTTTGTATTCAATTGCTTGCTTGGTAACAGAACTAGTAATGGGAAGTTAAAGATGGTTGTGGTTTTATCCTTTATAAGCTCCACTTCACAGCTAGAAGGCACATCATTCTGAGACTTGATGTAGTGGGTGCAGAGTGGTCTTCCCTGGCTAGCTTAATAAAGGCTTCTTTGGCTTTTATGTGAATGACTGGAGCGTCTTTATCTCAGTTTGGGTATAACATTTGGAGGCCCCAGGGAGATAGATGTTCTCCTAGCCACTTTTACCAAAATTGACCTCCTGCTGCGGCTCAAGGGACTTCCTCCTGGATTAGAGTGGAGCACCTCAGAGATGTGCCTGAGCCTCACTCCTACAAAGGACGAAGACTGCCTACAGGAAGTCCTTGGAGGAAGTCACCTGTGAATCTGTTCTGACAAGGTCAGACTGGACTCAGTCATTTACACTGAGTCCCAGGGCAAGGCAAGGTTGTTCCTGTCCACTGGTAGGCCTCCCTGTGTGGCCTAATCTGCTTCTTGTTGTCTGTTTTATCCATTGTTAGTGTTTGGTTTGTCCCTGTCTGTGTTGTGGCTTTGCTTTCTGTGCCAACATTCTCAACTGGGGATTCTGAGATGGGACAAAAAGTCTACCACTTGTCCATCAGTGTTAATTTGGTTCCTTAATAATTTTCAGGAGTTTCAAAAGAAAGCAAAAGATATGGTACAGTCATGAATGGATTAAAATTAGAGAAATAATTGGAGTTGGAATGGCCCACTTTCGAGGGCTGTTGGCCCCCTCAAGGCACCACAGACCTCCCAACCACCCTCAGAGTCTGGAGGATTGATTTTGGGTGGCCAGACCAACCTGACCAAATGGTTTATATCACATCTGGAGGGATATCCTTTATGACAGTCCAAATTGTTTGAAACAGTTTCGTGCCTTAAAAATTGTGAACCTTCCATTCCGGGCCCAAGGAACAAGCGTATAATTCTCCTGGCTGAGAAAAAGCCCCAACCTAAGACTCCTGTCCTCAACACCCCTGAGGATGACTTAGATATTGCCTCTCCTCCCTCTAATCTTCCGCCTCCTTACCCACTACCTTCCCCCCCAGCTCCTGCTTCAGCCCCTTCAAGTTCTTCCCCTTCTTCCCTTGTCCACCTTCTTTCTGCTTCACACACTAGCACCGCGCTACTTACACAGGATCCACTCTCCAAGCAGTTCCTCCAGCTCCAGTTCTCCCACTCTGTGAGTCTATGGGATCACAAGGACCCTTCATGATTTAGGTTCCCTTTACTACTAGTGATCCTCGTAATCGGAAAAACCAAAACCTCTTTTCCCGATGAACCTCAGGGAATTATCTCCCTCCTAGAGTCTGTTTTCTATACCCACCAGCCCAAGTGTGACTGTCAGCAGCTTCTTTTCACTTTGTTCACCTTAGGAAAAAAGAGAGCTTATTCCTAAGGAAGCAGAGGTCTTCAGTTCCTGAACACAGTCACCCATCCCAGCTGGGGAAACCGACCTTGGGAGCCCAAGCTGGAGAGCATCCAGCAGGCACTTGGAGACCGCCTCCTTTCCTTTTTTCCTGGAGCTGCCTGTGTCTTCTGGGTCACAGGGGCATGGACCTGTCAGACAGTTCTGAGCTCTTTCACAAAACGTGTGCTCTGGCAAAGTGGCTTTTTCCTGACGAGTTCCAGCTAAAATCCAAGTCTTGGCTGTCATAGGAGATATCATCCAGGTCGATGTAGAAGGGCAGCGGCCAGGGCCCAGGATAGATGGAGCTCCTCAGGGATGAAGGGCTGTGGTGCCCTGGCGCCTGGGCTGCAGAACTCCAGGTGTGTGGCACAGGGCAGGGAAAGTGCTGCTCCAAGGTCTCACAACAGGTAAGAGCAAGTGTCTGGATTCAGCAGCCCCCAGCTTTTGCATTTTTATACTCCTCTGGCCTCTTGGGAGTTCCTAAGCAAAGAGTGAGATCCTGTGGAGTAGTGACATTAATCCTAAGAGGAAATCACCTCTTGAAATGCAAGTGATGAGATCAAAAGAAAATCCTATCAACTGTGAGTCTCTGTATGTGGGAGGCTCAATGCAAGTCACTGAAAAGATAACCAACCAGTCTTGGTGGTTTCAGCAGGGCATAGCAGTGTGATACCCTATACTCTCACAGTATGCATAATCATTTAGTTTGTGTTTTTCTCCCTGATCTCTGCCTGACTGGTAGAGTACTTCTAACCAGGAAAACTTCAAACAGCAATTGATGAAATAAAGTATTATATTCGGGACTATCCTTTATTTCCAGTTCTTACTCATTTCATTTCTAATGTTTAATGCTAAAACAATAAAGGAGAAAGCAGAAAATTGAAATACTTCTATAAAGGCACATCAACATTTCTAACACACATCTGGGCAATCATTTCCTCTGGGGATATAGTTTGCTTACCATGTTTTGCCCATACTGGAGAAATTCTCTTCAATCTGACACAGGAAAATGTCACCTGGTGTTCTATTAAATATTTAAAAATAATACTTTTTGCATTCCATTATAGGAAATGGGGGGAATGGTTCAAATGTTCAGACAGCTCTACGATTAACCCCTTAGACTGTTTTGCACCATAGTAATCTGATAATTTGAATATTTTAAAGAATACTTGTAACACTTCTGAGACATTTACACATTAATAGATGACTCACTCATTCTATCTGCCCACTGTAGGAAATGGACCCCATCTCCCTTCCCATGACCAGCAGGTAGAGGACACTAGCCCAGGTCAGGTCCTGGCAACCAGGCACTTAGAATGTCCTTTCCCAACTTCCAAACCAGACACACAAGTGAAAAACAAAGGGCTGTCCCTTTTCTATATTTTTATTAAAGAAGCAAGAGAAAGTTCAGAAATATCTATGAAGGCATAATCTTCTTACAAGATTACTAAACTAGAAAACATTTTTGAGATGTGTTTATTCCCACAGGATCTTTCATAGCAGCCTGTTGGGAAAACTTCAGAGATTCCCCCACTCAAAGGCAAGCAGCCATTGTCCAAGGCAAGAGTCCAGAGTCTTAATGTCACTGAGCTTGGGGACCACAGGCAGCATTGTGTACCATAAGAGGTGGCTCTTGTTTTCAACTTGGTATCAGGGAAGGATGATACTGGAAAGAGCATCAGAAACCAAAGTATCTCTTGACACAAGCAGGTAGGTGGATTGCTAGTCTGCTGGGATTCTTGATGATGTCTGCAACTCCTCCTGGCTCTGGGGCATTGGTCCCTGGCAGTCACAGAAGTGCGTGCCATGGTGGGCAGGCAGACTTGCCTCTTCTAAAGTTGCCCAGTGCTTGGGTTCTCTGGAGTGGACAGGCCCTGCTTGCAAACCTGCAGGCTCTAAATAAGTATTTCATGGTTGAAGTGCTGATGAATCCAAGAAAGGAAGCCTCCATGACTCAGAATCCACTACCTTGAGGGCTAGCAGCATCTGGGTCCAGGAGCAGCTTCCCCTCCATCCCAGGCTTCCCACATACAGAGCTGCACATGCTTCTCCATACAAAGGAGCAAAAGTCTTTAGAGACCCAGGGTCCAGAGAATTTACAGTTTCTTAGGCTCCTGGGGACCCTATGCATAGGGTGTGAAGTTGAGTGGAGCCGTGATCTTGGGAGTCAATTCCTTCAGAAGGCAAAACTTCATGATATCAAGCGCAAATTAAATCTTATATGCAAGATTTCAAACTTGTATTGATTTGGTTGATTTAGGGGTTCAAGCCTGTGAATGCTTAAAATCCCAGGAGGTCCTCACCCCCAGGCCACCCCCAACACACACCAAAGGAGAGAAAGGAAAAGAGAAAGACATTGGTCTCAGTAGTCCAGGTGAAGAGCTTTGTGTAGTTGTCATGAATTGGGTCACAAGGAACACCACCAAAATTTAGCAGAGAAATAAAAGTGGGAAACTACACATAAAGGGGCTTAGACTATAGAAGGAAATTGGAAGATTGCTCTTTTACAAAAAATCAGTGATGTGCTGGATCACTATTGTGTGTTCGTATCTGCTGATTCTTGTACCGTCAGAATTTACACAAGTCACTAGAGTGACAAGTAAGTTAGGTGCGCATATAATCATAACCTCAACTTGTGATTAAATTGTGACTCACACACTGGTCTACAAGAACAGAGGGGTGGGGGCAGAGAGACAGAGACAGTCAGAGATAGACTTTAATGAATTATTCACATGTGATGAGTCCAGGTTTAATTACTGAGTTAGTTAACTGAATTGTGTTTTAGCATTTTTCTGATTTTTTTATCTTCTACATCTGAGTATCTAAAGTAAAGTGGCTTTGGAATTCTCATGAACACCTTTGATATGGAGAGTCCAATGGCAAATGTATACAATTTTACAAGTTCAAGTTTCAGTCCTATACCTATGTAGATGTGGCACTTGGCATATTTTATAATTTCTATACCTTCATATTGTTAAGTGTGAACTGAAAACAAAACAAAATTCATAAGGTCAGTTTCCCGATAGATTAGTTTCCTGATTAGATGCATTCATAATGCTGGGTCAAGAGCTTAAAGCAGAATATAAATTGTTAAATTAGGATTATTATTAGTGAAATGATCGTAAACACAACTGAAAAGAGTAAGAAATATAAATGGTGTCTTCTTGTTGAAAGCAGTTTGCTTTTCCTCATATCTTGTGCTTGAGAAATTACATTCTAGGAGACACTTCCTCAAAATTTTCAGGCATACTGTTCCCAAAAATGATTGCATGCAAATATTTCTCTTCAATGTAAGGAAGTCAGCGTAATTCATATATTTAGGGAACATGTGTTGTAATGTACCATGAGTCAGATTCTGTGATGGATACTGCACAAGAGAATTGAAGAAGTGGTTCCTGCTTTTGCATAGTTTTTATTTGAGGGGAAGAGCCAAGTCAAAGTCAAGAGACAATGTAGAACACATCCATGTCTGGTTGCCCATGGTTGCTGTTTAAATATTTAAAAGTAACCAAAAGTACATGATGACTCTCATCAGAGCCAGGCTTTTTTGTATGAGTCTGGGGTAGGGGGAAGACAAAGGTAGAGGTAATAATGAAAAATTCAGCATGAGAAAAAAGAAGAGACTCAGCCATAACAATCATTAAAAGAGAAGGATGGAGAAGGAATGAAAAAAAAAGAAGGGTAACCTGTTGTTGGGTCTCCTACTCCCTCTGCAAGAGTTCTCCTTTTTTCTTCACAGTTGAATGAATCCTACTCCTTTCACTAAAAAATAAATTAATTAATTAATTAATAAAGGAAAAGGGAAGGACATAAGGAAGGAAGAAAATCATTTGTGGACATCAGAAGATAGGAAGGTCTGGCCAAGGCAACCAAGGTGGTGAGCTACAGAATTCAGTGAAACACTGTGGACTCTTCACAGCTGGGACATGGAATTAAGGTTCTCATGGTAAACTCCGCTGGTGATGTTGTAAGGGGGAGACAGACAGTTTCAAAAACTGTGTAGTGTTTTTGAGTCCCTGCCTGAGGCTGATTCTTCTGGTGGTTAGTCTCTTCTCTGGAGTCCTTTAAATCCCTGAGGCAGCTGATTTCTACTGGAGGATTTAGATGCATTTAGCCTGTGTTTTAAGTGCATTGTTAAGATGCCAGTACTGGGTGAAGCAATAATGTACCTCGATTGCAGAAAACTCAATCATAAGGAATAGGATCCCCTTGATCAAATACAGTCTTCTGTTCCAGCCCCAAATTTCCCAATTTAAATGTTTGGATTGTGGGGCTGGAGCACTGGCTCAGCACTTGTGGTGCTTGTGACATTTGCCTGTCATACTCCACCACCATGTACGCAACAAATGTCAGAGGAACAAAAGTCATATGAAAACCTACATAAAAACTGCTTCTATCTCTCTCTCTCTTACTGTCCCTCTTTCTTTAAAAAAATTGAAATGTTTGTATTGTGATCATCCTCAACATGTAGGAGGAGTGTGTGTGTGTGTGTGTGTGTGTGTGTGTGTGTGTGTTGTATGGGCATGCATGAGATACATTGACCAAAGGTTAACATTTGTTTTAAAGTATATATATATATATATATATATATATATATATATATATATATTCTAAATTTAAGTCAACCGTTTGTTTCCCTTTAAAATACTAAACAAATTGTCTCTCTACTGACATTACATAGCAGCATGGTTTAAGCTTCCAAGGGAGGATGAATGGCTCTAAGAAACTAGAACAGACAAGTACTCTACCACTGAGCCACCACCTCCACCCCAGAAACCAACTCATCTATAATAAATTCTACAAAATTCTTATACAATGATTTTGAAATCATCCACTTCCGTCCTGAGTTGAAAATGATAAAAGTCTAAAGTTATGGGAGAAAATGTACCAATAAAGGGCTAAGAACATTTGAACCCAAAAGAAATTTCAATAGATGACCTGCAACTCAGGAGAGAATGCTCAGCTGAGAGAGATAAAAACAATTGACAAGGAACACTAAATGAGAGCAATCCCAGCGCATTTTTGTTTCCTAGGTTAAGACAGATGGTAACAGAAGCATTTTACTCAGTAAGGTCAGACAGGCTCCTGCTGTGAGGTAGGGCTGCATAGCTGTCAAGGATGGATGAGCAGAACCCCCATTGGCCTGGGGAAGAGTCCAGGACTAATTCAGGCCAGGAGGCCCTGAGAAAAGCAACTGTGGGCTCCAGTGGTTGGGGGCGATAGGTCTCAGGCACTGGCAAAGGGTCTGGCCTGCAGCGGCCTTGGGTTCCCTGCAGCGCGTCCCCAGGGGGAGCGTCCAGGATTAGACGCAGCTGCTGGGAGAGTGCGTCGGGTTGTTCTGCCAGCTCCTGCTCCTGTGCCTGAGCCTCTCTTTTCTCCAATGGCAGACTGATCGCAGGCTCTGAGCCAGCCTTGCTTGGTTCCTGGGCGCTGGCCCTCAGCGTATTTGGTTTCGCAGGTGGACGCTGCGGCACCGCGCACCAGGAGTCAGAGCAGCTCCCAGGCGAAATCGCAGACAGACATGAAAGTCCACTAGGACAGTAGAGGTAGGCAGAGGCCTTGGCCCACGATCATCTGAGCTCAGCGCAGGAGCAGAACTGGACTCTGGCGCCAGCTCCGCGGAACCCCAAGGCTGCCCCCACCAGGCCCAGAAAGTGCTGCTCCACAGCTGAAGTCTCGGATCAACAGGAGAGAAGGCTGCGCTGATGGGGGGATGGAGCAGGGCATTGGGCCCTGGCGCCCTTCCAGGTAGTGTTTGTCTTCTAGGCGGTGGGCGGAGGCAGGTCCGGGAATCGAAACTGCAGTGGCAGCAAACTTGCTGCTTTTCACACTCACTGACTTTTGTGATTTGTCGCGTTCAGCGACATACACTGTTTTTGCGTGTGTGGAAAGATGGTCGTTCCATTTAATTTCATGTTCCTTTCGTTTTCATATCGTGTTGATAAACACCGATCTAATTTGGTCTACTATTTTCTACATATGTGTCATTTTAGACGCCTGCGACTACTTTTGTCGCAGCTCGCGACTTCTTGGTTGCAGCGAATGCTGGAGAGTTCTCACTCACAACAAATATCTGATTGGTGGGTTCCGCCTGCGATCTTATGGAGGCGCGGCCAGCCAAGTTTTCCTGGGTTCAGCGACTTCTCAGAATCAGGAAGTCCCTGCTGAGAGTTTCGCCACTGGCGCTCCTTGGCTACTTCAGGCACTGCGCGGAGAAGGAATGGAAACAGCCTGGACCGCACTGGCTGGCTGTTTGGTTTTCGGTGCAGCGATCGAATCCAGAGCAGCCTAGGGAAGCGCTGTACCACCAGCTCCCTCTCAGCCCTTGGAGGTGACAGACTTCGCAGCTTCACGTTCGGCAGATACTTAGCCGAGTGCCTGACTCTCTCAAGACGTTTCTCTTTCTTCTCTTTCGGAGAGGTGGGCCCTGGATGGTTTGGTGCGGTTTATTGTTTCCTGGGTGCACTGTACAAATGGGATTCGAGAGTGATTGTGTTGCTTTCTATTGGAAACCTATGTATTTCTCGGGCAGGTTTTGAATGTCAGAGCAGGGCTTTATGTTTCCTGACTGACTTTGGCCGCACCGCAGAGCCAGGAATTCGCTGTGCCAAAAAAACGGTTTGCAAGCAGTCTGGGAGAGGCAGCCCGCCATTCCGAGGCAAAACAGGTTCCCGGTGGATCTCCTGGCTGTTCTGGGACAGCTCGGCCCCATCCAGAGAGAAAGAGGACAGCCAGGTTTCACAGTACCCTGAGCCCAGGAATTCTGCAACCGGGGTTGTTGAAACCCAGGACCATCCTCTCCACCCTACCCCTTCCCCGCAAAAAGAACTGATGGAAGTGTCCTTTTCACACCAGACTATGGGGTTCAGGGAGGCCTCCAGGGGATCAGAAATCACCAGTATTAGCCTGAGTATTCGCTTCTGATCCACTGACAATCCTTACCAGATATGGGAAAGTTCCATGGGGGTGAAGAATCTTAGGAGCACATTGTCTCCCAGGACAAAATGACCTGAGCTGGAAGTGACCTGTTTGAATTTCACCTGATTGTTATGTTCCACCTCATTATGAATTGAAAGGTGATCTTAAGGGAATGGAATGAAAAAGGGTGCTTCTTTTTTCAGGTACTTTCTGTGGGTTGTCTTTTCCTGTTTCTATCATTCCTGTGGTGGACATGTCATACAGCTTCATCTGAGTCAAACCTAGTCTTCTCAAGGCCTCTGTGGGTGTCCTGTGGATGACTGGGGACTTGATAAAACTTGACTGATCCCAGGTTCAGATTTCCTGTCATTTCCTTTCATACTATTTTGTTATTTGAAGTTGTTTTCTCATTCCATTGTGATTTTATGTCGTTTTTTTTTATGTGATATTCTTGGAGGTTATGCTGCTCTGTTTTGTTTTATTTTATTAAGGCCATGGTGGTTTGTTTCACTATCCATCATGTTATGGCGTCTGAATGTTGTCATTTTATATGATGTTAACTTCTGTTATGTACTCAATTTGCTAATTTCTTCTACTACCTTTCGAATTTAGTATCCTCTCTTATTTGGAATTTTATTGCAGCTCATGTAATTACTTGATTTTTAACTTTAACTAACTTTATTTGTTTATATCATTATTCTTTATTTATATAATTGGTTTTGGTGTAGTTATTATTTGATGTTATTTGTCCTCGCACTATATAATATTGTTTTCCTATATTTGTGTTACATTATATTATTATTTTATTTCATTCTACGTTTTCAGTTTTTTCACTGTATTTTATGTTCTGTTACTTTGTATTGTAGAATATAGCATGCCATGCGATGTTTATGTTTTGTTTCTAAAATTCTTCTCTTTTCTGATTATTGTTATGGTACGCATTCCTATATTTTTATGATTTATATAATATATTTTGGTGTGTTCTTTCATGTCATATTATTGTTTTCTTTTCTTTTATTATTGTTTTAGACATCCCTTGGGGTTGTTCCCATAATCACTTTACAATCTCTAGGAATGAGACTTATCTGAGGCCTTCCCTTTTTTTCATTTGCTTTTTACAACTGAGGATATCAACCAGGACCTCGTGCATGCATGCCAAGTGCTCTGCCAGTGAGCTGCAGTGCAACCACTTTTTAAAAATGTTCCTTTAATATTTATCTGTCTTGTTAAATATATAATATTCATACTGCATGTATGTATTGAAGTTATGAAAACAGAATGACGTTTTATGTCTTAATTATTGTCTTCCACTAATTTGTATGTTCATGCCACAGTGTGATGGTGCCATTCTACATCTTCATCTGATTCCAACATACCCCAGTATTCATCAAGGAGGCCACTCACTCCCACACCCAAGGATGAGGACTTGGATGGTCCTTTCACAATCACTACTGCTGAGGCAGAGGAGACATGGTAGAGAGACCTCCCAATACAGCACACTCCATGATCACTGCAGGAGTGCATTGGAATTCGAGAAACATGGTTTTTGGATGTGATGCTTTCCTTTCACGCTATGAATCCCCTCTCTCCTTGAAGGTGCCAAATACACAACCTGCAGAAAAGCAAGAAACAGTAAAGCAGAGGAAAAGGAGTCATCAGAGAAGGCCACATGTGAGCAGCTCAGGCTGAGAAAAGGTTTGTGAAGCCTAGGAGTCTGAAATGTGGATGCTGAGAGCAGGAGTTGCCAAAACTGTCTAGTTGTTATTGGAGGAAGTCTGCTTATAAATCCAGAGAACTGGATGCAGCATTTCCTTCTGCTCATGCCTTGGACTGATAGATATAGGTATAGATAAAAGTATAGATATATGTGTGTACGCACTCATTCATACCTCTACCTGTTTATCTATAGGTAGTTGGGTAGATAGAGAGATGATACCTAGATAGATAGATGATAGATAGATGGTAGTAAGATAGATAGATATCTGTTTCCAGTGTTAAGAATGGTTGTATGCTTTGTTTGTGGAAAGCTGTTGGTGTTCAGGAGGTATGTGAAAGACAGGACTTGAATCCACCCAAGGGGATCCACACTGCTCAGGCAGAGAAAATTGCTGTCCAGCCTCTCCTGCAGACACATGTCTCACTCCAAATTGCACAAAGGAATGTACTAGTTCCTTTGACACCCCAGAAAGAAACTGCTGACTGAGGCAGGTGAAGTTTTCTTAGTGAATCTCTATTGATGTGCTACAATGACAGCATTCTTCTCCATTCTAGGTTCCAGTGGTCTCTGGTGTTTGTTTGTGCAATGGCCTTAGAAGAACTGCCTATGATGTTTTTCTCCTACACTTTATATTCTACCTGGTCTTGGTGGTGGTGGAAGTTGTGGTGGTGGTGGTGGTGGGGTGTGTGTGTGTGTGTGTGTGTACATGTGTGATAACCTAGAAAGTAAAGAGCTCGGGTGGAACAGAGAGATCCACAAAACTGACAACTTTGGAGTAAATTGTAACATTGCCCCTTTCAATAATTTCTCTAGTTGGATGGTCCTCATCAGTACCTGACCAGTGTCCTAATGGATGGGGTTCAGTATCATAGATGTGAGCATTGTGCCATCAGCAATGAAACCTTTGGCTCCAAAGTAAATCCAAGGTTCCAGTGCTTACCCAGTCAGCTCTGGTGACTGCCTGGAGGCCTGAAGGCCATTTTGGGTCAAGAACCCTCCCAGGAGTGCCACAGCGAACCACCTTTGACCTGTTCACTTTCTAGGACTATAAGGAACTTTTTCTAGTCTCCATCATTGAGCTTTATCTTCTTTATCTGGCTTCCTCCTTTCTCAAATTTTGTTTGGCTTTGTGCTTGTTTTCTTCTGATCTGAGTGGAAGGGACATCACCAGAGCTTGATAACTTTATCCTTAGGACCCTAGCTGAGGTAGCACCTATCCAGATCCCTTCTGTAAAATGAACTTGCATCACTTTAATGGCATGTACCACACTGCAGAGTCCTTCTCATTCATTTATTTATATATTTTTGTTGGCATGTTTACCATTTGCTTCCCCCCTTGAAGATCTTGGTGCATTTCTGGGCAGAGCCCAAGTCTTTCTGTTGACTGTTCCATCCCCAGGACCTTGGGGCAACACTAACACTTAGAGTTTGTGAGATGAGCAATAACTACATCAGTGTTGTGCTCCTGTCCTCAAGTGAACTGAGGAAGGGCATGTGTCACTCAGAAATGGAAAGATTCTTCCTTTGGAAGCCTTTGTTTTACTGTTCCATTTGCTTCTCAGAGGTGTATGCAAGTCAACTCAGTATGGTAAACACAACTGCCTCAGTTGCCCTTGTCCACATGTGCAAACTGAGGTTTGTTTATTGTTCTCAGGAAGAAGATATTCACGTGATTCCTCTTTCCATGTCAGGTTTTCAATGGCAATTCTATCTGTTAACAGCATCACGGAATTTTCAGCAGTTTCGCTTTGTACAACCAAGACACATCAATGTGCAAGAGTGGAAGGCAACTGCATTCTCATTCTCTTGTCCCACATACGTTGTTTTACTCCATTGGAGCTGAAATATTGGCACTGCAAGAAATGAAAGCAAGAATCAATAATGGGATGCCATGAAACTGAAAAGCTTCTTCACAGTTAAGAATGTGTGGCAAGAGCCTTCGGTAGGGGAGAAAATCATGGCTAACTCCTCCTCTGTCAGCACTAATATCCAGAATACACAAAGAACTCAGAAATCTTAATACCTAAAACGCAAGTAACTCAATCATTAAATGAGAAAAGAACTAAACAGAAACTTCTCAACAGAAGAAATATAAAAAGCCAATAAATATATGAAATTATGTTCAACACCTCTAGCAATCAGGAAAAAGCAAATTGAAACTGCATTAGGACTATAATAAGACTCCATTCAGAATGGCAAAGATCAAGAATACAAAGAACAAAAGATTTTGGAGGTGATGTGGAGAGAATGGTTCTCTAGTACCATGTTGGAGGGACTGTGGAATACTACAAACACTCTAGAAAGCAGTATGGAGACTCCTCATAAAACCATGGATGGATCTGCCATATGGCACAGCTCTACCACTCCTGGGTATTTTCCCAGACAATATAAAATTGGCATAGCAGAGTGACACAGCTACATAAGTGTGTATAGCAGCAAAATTGATAATATCTGAGTAATCAAAACGAACCAGGTGCCCATCATTGCATGAATGGATCAAAAAACTCTGGTGAATACGCACGCGCGCACACACACACCCACAATGAGTTGTACTCAGCTATTCAAAAAAATGAAATCATGCCCTTGGAAATGCCCATGGAAATGCAGAAAAAATGTTACGTAAAATTTGCCAAATTCAGAAACTCAGATATGTATCATTTTCTCTCATATATGGAAGCTAGAATAAAATAAAGGAAAGGGTAAGAAAAGAAAAAAGTATAATTACATCCATCAGATACCAATTAACAAAGGAACTAGAGGAAATCTGGTTGGGGGTGAGAAAAGGGGAGGATGGAGGAAGGAATGTGAGAATACCTAGGGAAAAGTAGGGATACTAATCCGGTCTATTATACTTTGCAACACTGAGATTCTGAATAGATTCCCTGCAGGTTTTTCAAACTGGAAACAGCGATGTAATTATCTATCTATCTATATCTATCTTCCATCAAACTGTCTACATATCATGTATCTATTTATGTATCTCTCTTTATATGAAAGTATATGTATATGTACTGTGGAAGTGCAAGGGAGGGAATCAGACCAAAATATATTCTTATAATGTGCACATGTATGATTGTGTAAC
>PVKS010046204.1:0-13422 GCA_004027875.1 Aplodontia rufa
TATGTAATTAATTATACGTAAAGCATATACTTAAATATATGTGATTATATAAATTTATAAACATAACAAATATATAATTATAAATATAATTTTATAGAATAAATTATAAACATATTATAAATAAATAAATATATATTACTATAAATATGTAATTATCTGGGCATGACATGGTGGTACACACCAGTAATCCCAGTGGCTCTGGAGGCTAAGGCAGGAGGATCATAAGTTCAAAGCCCACCTCAGCAATTTAGCAAGGCCCTAAGCAACTTCGTAAGACTATGTCTCAAAATAAAAAATAAGAAGGGATGGGATGTGGCTCAGTTGTTAAGTGTCCCTGGGTTCAATCCTTGATACCAATAAATAATTATATATAATTATATTTTACATATAATTATAATTCACTAATTTAAAAATAGTAATGATAAGAAAAGGGAGATCAATAGAGTAGAATCAATAGATTAGGAGAGGGAAGAAAGGAATGGAAAGGAAAGTTACTGGAAAATGACAATGATCCTTATGTAAATGTACAAATACGGCACAGTGAATTCCACCATTATGTATTACTATAATGCACCAATAAAGAATTTTTAAAAATCAATGAGGACTAGAATATAACTACCAAGGGTAGACTTTTACTCTATGATTTGCATACAGATGAGGCTTCAACGCCTGTCCTTCATAATATTGGAAATTGACGATTTAGCATCTTCTCTTTGTTGCATCTGCCAATTTCAATTTTTCATGGGTTTTATATGTCAACATGTAGTTTTAAAAAATAAACCTTAGGTCCAGAAAAAATATATATGTAAGAACATATGCGATCACCCAGATAGTTCTATAAAGGGAGGAGATGAATGAGTTATGAATATATTATCAACTAGTCCAATGTGTAAGAAGTAGTCAGACAGAACAACCAACAGAGAAAAAGTGAGGGAATAAAGAGACATTCAACAAGAACCAAGAAAGAGTTTGTAAGGTCAGAAGAAAGGAGAAACGCTGGCTTTGTACAAGAAGAGGAGCACTAGATTTTTCTAATAAAGAGAAAGATGTAAGTGTCTAAGTCTGGGTGCAGATAAATTTGATATTAGAT
Source organism: Aplodontia rufa (assembly GCA_004027875.1). Lineage (NCBI taxonomy): Eukaryota > Metazoa > Chordata > Mammalia > Rodentia > Aplodontiidae > Aplodontia > Aplodontia rufa. Next base: position 1,091 of record PVKS010046204.1, read on the forward strand.
TCAGTGGGCTAGGTGGCTCCAATGTGCCTAGTGAAGTCAGAAGTGAGAGCTTCTTGATGGACACAAATAGATCCCTGGATGAGAGGTAGGGATGGCCTCTCATGATAAGAGGACGAAGAAGGAGCAACATAAAGCAAAAGTTGGTGGGCAGCCCTGAGTGACAAGCAGCGTTAGATGCTATGATCTGAGTGCCATGGTGCGACGCCTCCCCAGCAAAATGGCAAGGAACAGGAAAGAAAGTGAGCCCAGGGCCTGGTCTGGGAAGGAGGTCTGGTGGGGCACAGGCCCAGGAGGTGACAGGGTAGTTGAAACGGATGTATGCTCCACACTGGCATACAGCAGGGGGGGTTGAGGCCCATATGAATTTGGAGAAAACTGAAGAACCTTGAACTAGAAAGAAGTATGAGATTGAAGAGAAATTATAATCTGCATGCAGGTGTGAGAGCACTGGAAGAGCAGACTGAGGCTGGAAAGTGGAATGAAGTTCATATGGTTCTTTACAACACAAAACCGCCCTGCAGAGCCATCTCACCCCCACCGCAGGCCCCTTCATGCCAGTCCTACTTCCCCTTTTCCTTTTCATCAAATTGTAGTCGTCCTTCATTCTCATGCTTTTGAAATCTAGCTAAATGAATTAAGCTAATCTATTGAACTAATTTGTGATAAGATATTGATGGATGATGAATGTTTGATATGTTATCTGTCTCTGAGAACAGACTCCTGATGAGAAGGACTTAAAATAGTAGTTCTTGTCTAGCGATGTAGCAGAGTCACCCATGGGGCTACTTAAACACCAAGCTGCCCTGGGTCCTTCCCTAAGAAACCCTGATTCAGTGGTGCTAGGATGAGGGATGGGCATCAGAATGTTTGCAAATATCTCCATGAAAAAAATGCAGGTTAATGGAGAAAGGTGGAAAAGTTGATGAGCTGCCTTCTAGCTCTTTGAAACACTATCTTCTGTATGAAATTGACCATGCTAGTCCCTGCTATTGTCAATCTGAGGAGATTTTCTGTCCACAACTTTTGATTTTGTATCCATCCCAATCCAACTTGCAATAACCCTACATAACCTCAGTACTCTTGTCCTCTGAATACACATGACCTAAGCAGTCACTTGGAGACTTTCTTGAGATTCAGAAATAGATTTAGAAGCCACAGTTTACAGTGATGTTGCCAATGTGGTATAAATTTCAGGCCACTGGTGGCCATCTTCCCAGATGTTGGTAGGGGTTTGTCTACAAAACAAAGCCAAACAGAGATAAACTAAGATGACCTAAGTCCCTATTTGTGTACCTTCCCCTGGTTCTGGTTCCTGAAGTTCTTGCTGTCGTCCTTCATATTACATCAGTATCCTCTCTAGTTATGGGAGTCAACAGTATTGATTTCAGTCTCTTGCAATTGAAAAGATCCTGAGATAGATGATTGATTGGTTGATAGATAAATAGATAAAATGGATGATAGATATAGATAGAATAGATAGATGATAAATGATAGATAGATAGATGACTAAACAGATAATAGGGCAAATTCTTCTTAAGTACATCAACCTGTAATTCATTTTTCTAAGTTCTTATGTCTGGTGAATAGGAAAACCATTCAGAATTACAGGTCTTTTACTGTAACAAAGTAGAACAAAAGTTGATTCATGTGACTTGAACAGGAAGGCCAGTTTGAACGAGAGATATGTCTAGATCGTAGAATGCATTTTACCAGGAGAATTATTACATTCAAGAACAAAATCAACTGGAAGGAGCATAGGAGTTTTATGAGATCTCATTTTAATAGAGTGTGGAAATGTACCATTGTAAAGTAGGCAATCTGGATACTTGCCTTCTAATCTTGTTTTGTACTATCCGGTTACACGATCTTGGGTAAATTTGGGAGGCTTTTTCAATTGAATATCACCTGAAAAATGTAAATTATGTGATTCTAGATTTTTTTTAAATCAGCTTCAAATTGTTAAATTTGAACACTTATCCAATTGTTCATTATAGACAGTTTTTTAAATATTTAGTTATATAAAAGTTACTTCTCAGTTGAAATAATTTTTTCTTTGTATGACACCTCATTATAATATTCTCACCCATACACTGCAGGCTTGTCTCAGACTGAGTGTTCACAAATTAAGGTCTGAATCAATGAACTTGGGATGTACCCAAGTGAACAGGTGGACATGGTGGTACCTCAGAGGGAACTGGGAGGAATCTCTATCAACAGCCAACAGCAGTAAACTCTCTATTGCTTCTTATTCCTCCTAAAGGCAGAGCTCTAGAGGAGAAGCTCTGGATTCCCCTTTAAATTGTCCCCATGAGATAATTAAAAACAGATCTTTTATTTCCTAGGAAGGCTCCCATATGGGTAAAAGATGTGAAAGATCAAGGCAACATATGTGAAAATGTGTCAAGTAAAAAGAAAACTCACTTATTTGAACATCTTTAAAAATCAAGATAAAAAAGAGAGTACCAGGGGAGTCATAAAAGTTAGCTCTAGGCCAGAGAAATGTTGCTTTTAATTTCCATACAGTAGGAGAAAATTTAGTGCCATGAAGAACAGTTCATTAAAATGTATACCTTTAAAGATTTATATTACCAAATCCAAATGGAAGAGGCAGCATAGGGGAGTTTAAACTGACACACACATGCTGATTTTGCATTTACTTAGTAAACAGGAACAGCCAATTGGTGGGGGAAACATACAGGCCATCTCTTTAAATATAAATGTAAGGTCAATATCCAGGGAATATGAGAACAGCAAGGGAAAAATAATCTCCCATCTTTTATATTCTTCTGCTTTTTAAGTCCAGGGGGATTCTTGGGTTATATGTGCCTGAACACAGCTCCCACCATGTGAACACTAAAACCCAAACACACTAGGAGACACACACCTATAAACCCTCAGATAAAAGTATGCAAGCTGAAAGTGAGAGATTCTTCACTAACCTTTCCAGCAGACCCACATCAAGGAAAACCTTTTGCTTCATTCTGTGGCTCAGGCTTTTAGCATTATGTGTGATGTTTTGATTTGATCATGACATTCAGATTCCTAAAGGCATTTGTATGCACGCAGGCTCATTCCTCTGACCTAAAGCTTAGCCTGTTGCATCAGTGGCAGTAAGCCCCTGGGAAAACTTAAGGCTCAATGTTTGACAAGCCTGTGGAGCTTGAACTTGGTTAATCTGACTGCACTTGTTCTTTGACTTGAGTAATTTGTCACCCTGGCTGTATATTAGAATTACCTGGGGAACTTTAATTTTAAAAAATGCAAATAATCTAGACCAATGAAATGAGTCTGTCAACACTAGACCCATCCTGGAAGAACCTCTGTATACAATTGCTCACTATGCATCCTCACACAAACGTCCCTGGGATTCAGCATTCCCTTGATGTTGGCCTCGGCCCAGTCTGTGAATGCCCTTCTCCCTTCCTTCCCACCCCAGACACCACCACCATCTTTCCCACGGTTATCCTCCCAGTAGCCATAACAAAAAGTCAGCTCCAGTCTACTTCCACACTACATTTTTAATGAGCCCAGTATGTTTAAGGGACAGAAAGGGGATCCCAGGGGTGATAGGGTAGCACAGGGAAGGTGCAAGAGGAGAATGGAGTCACAGAGGTAGGCAAAGAAGAGATTATGGGATCTTCTAAATCATGGTGAACATTTCTGGTTTATTCTAAAATCAGTTCAGAGATGGGAGACAAGTGAGGAGTCTTAGGAGCACTATATGATTGGATGATTTGTGTGGGGGGGAGTCTCATTCATTCCTCAGCCAATGGCTGGCTGACTTCTGCTGCCTCTGCTCTCCTGAGAAGGCCTTAGCAAAGGTCAACACTCCCTCCTTGAAGCCACGTGCACTGCATTCTCTGGATTTCTCTATGCTGTTTGGACTTATTACCTACTCCTTTCTTCTTACAATGTCATTTTCCTTGAGTTCCATGATTCCCTTCTCTAAGGTTTATTTATTCTATTCTGCCCACATTCTGATTGCTCAGTCTCCTTTGTGGACCTCTCTTTTCTATTCTTAACGGTTAGTATTCCTCAGTATCATTTTCTTAGCCCTAACTCCTCCTGACTTCTCGTGCCACCCAGACCAGGCAAATCTCTTCTACTCTACAGTCTTCAAATACATCTCTGCTGCTAATGATCCCTGGATACAGTTTCAGCTCAGGCCTCTTTCCCAAGCTCTGGTCCTGTGTATACAATTGCCCACTGCGCATCCTCACCCAAATGTCCCCGGGTCCTTCACATCCAACAGGTTCCAAACTGAATTCCTAAGCATCTCTGCAGAACAGTCCCTCCATCTGTGCCTCCTGTCTTGAAGAATGCTGCCCTAGCGCAAGCTAGAATCCTGTATATCACATCAGCCACTCCACTCAGGCTCACTCCACTTTCATAGCATCCTTCTCTTCCCACGATAGCTGCCTCCATGCATGTCTTGTCTTTTATCTGTGTCAATTTCGCTCTCTCTAACTGGTTTTCCTGGCTCCCACATTGCTTCCTTCCAGTCCACATGGCCACTGAAGTCAGGATGATATCTCTAAACTGCAAATGATTGTTTGCTCCTCTGATAAATCCATAAGTGGTTCTCCATCCTCATCCCCTTTTTCCTTGAAAATGAGTCAAAAGCCTAAACATGATGTCAGAGCCCTCCATGATCTGATCTCTGCCCACCTCTCTCTCTCCAAACCGATTTCTTATCATTCTCTGGCTCTAACTCCACATCAAACCCTAGCAAATTATTGGCTGTTCCTTGCCCACCCTCCCTCTCGCTTTGCTCAGGGTTATCCTCTTTGCCTGCCTAGCAGTCTTGGGGCACAACTCATTTCTACTTGGAAGCTTCAGGTCTCAACCTTCAGTATGAATGCCCCCCAATACCCTGCCCCCAGAAAAGCCTGCCTCATTAGGAGGGCGGATATCAGCACAGCTGGATTGGGGGGGTCCTGTACTCCAGTTTTTGAAAAGAGCCTAGCATAATGACAACAAAACTATTCTTAAATTTATAAGGCAAGAGAGTGGGCAAGGGGTATGAGGGTACAGGGAATGTATCTCACTTTTGTGGACATAGTGACACCTAAGAAGATTTAACAGTAATCTCAAGCAGATTTAATGACCCAAGGGAGGGAGTAATCCAACCTAGAAGGACAGAGAAGCAAGAACATGAGTCATCTCCGTGCCTTTCTGCAAGAATATCCAAGCCACCACACTCAGGGTCAGGTGACTCCAACATCAGGAGACCTTCCTGTCTATAAGGCCATAGTGAATCATAACCTCCCAGAACTTAGGGGAAGCCTAGGAAGAAGGAGGAAAATATATAAATTAACTGAGCTCAGTTAATGAAATTGAATTGAAAATTACCTGAAGCACTTTGGAGAATGGGAACTCAAAAAATAAACAGAGTCGAGTTAAAAACAGGCATGTTTTGTGTATCTGTGCTATGAACTGAGCTTTACATTGCCCAGCTCATGATGGAATAGTGATGTCCTGTTAGTTTTTCTCCTTAAGGGGACTATACATGCCTTATGTGTGGTATTATACCCATAGCCTAGGGACTGACTAATAGAGTGATCTGTAAGTATGCATGAAAGTAATAGATGAGTAAATGCTTTGGAACCTGAAGTTGCTCATAATTAAGAGCTCTGAGAATCTCGGGTGTTCAGGAAAGACAAGGGAGAGTAACTACAGAGTTGCAGAATGGCACAACAGGAGCATAGGAAGGAAAACTGACATCTGGGCTGGGAATCCGGGAAGGCTTCACAGAGGAGACGGCATATGAGCTTAGGTGCGACCACAGATAACAGGTCTTGGTGACCAGGTGGACACTGTATGAGGCTAAGCGATGGCCTGTTCAGAATGTGCATACATCCCACCTCCCCTGAGGGCCAAGGCAAAGATGGATCGAGCAAGACCCTGAGCCAGGCCCTAGTGGAGGGACGTTGTGGAGCCCATGTGCACAAGCAGGAGCCATTCATTCTTTTTTTTTATTCTTTTTTATTAGCTTGATGTAGTCTTGCATATCGGAGGGAATTGTTGTTACATAGTCATGCATACATAGATACTGACGTAGTGAGATAGGAAGCTAGCGTGAAACCTATGACAGGAGGATGTCAGCTGAGTTGAAGTGGTAAACTCACCACGGTTGAACTTTCACGTAAGCTGGGGGAACCATTCTTCATTCAAGTCTTCCCCACTCTACTGGGTCGTCTCTGCAAGACTTACCTTCATGTAATTTTGACCCCCACCCATAGTAGAATATCTTTTAGCCTTAAGGGATAGGTCTGAAACTCAGAAGCCAGAAATTTCCAGTTTGTTTTGCCCAACTTTCTCTTCCAAGGTCTTCCTCTATGCATTCAATGTCACAACTGCAATGCATGGGGAGCATGGAACCAAGACTAAAAATGAGGGCCACGCACTTTGAATTAATCCTTCCTCTAGCAGGCCCAGTCTGGAAGCAGCCAGCGTCCTCATTGTAGCGGCCCTTTCCTCCCACTTGGACACACATTGCCTTTTCCCCTCTCTCTGCTCTTTCCTCTCCTCCTCCCAGCCTCGCCCTCTCCCTTCATTTGGCAGGTGAAACTCTCTGCTGGTAACAAATGGAAGGACCCTGAACATCAGTTCCCCAGGGTTCTCACTTCAGTCTTCATCATTGTCAGCTGAGGATATTGTCCTCTTTAAGCAGCTCCTTATGGCTTCATCTCTAGAGATTTGAATTCACTTATTCTGGGATGAGGCCCAGGCAGAGGTATATTTTTAATGCTTCCCCCAATAAATCCTAAAGTGCATTCAGTAGTGAGAGTCACTGTTTAAAATCTCCCTCTATACATTAATTTCCTTTGTAAAATGGAATCATTGGCCTGAAAGCTATTTAACCCATTAAGTCCCAAATTTTCAGGTCTGCAAGTATTTCAATGAAATTGATGCGTTGATGCATTGAAATAGTTATTGCATTAGAATCTTTATAAGACCATACTTAAGTTTTCATAGGTGTTCCACATCTGGAACAATGGGACAAAATGGATTAAGGAGTGTATGTGAGAAATTATTGAGAAATTATTATTATTGTGAGAAATTGGTTCATGTTTTTAGAGAGTCTAGAACTCTCCAGATCTGCCATTTGTGACCTGGAGGTCCAGGAAAGCCCAGTGTAAGTCAGAAGGTCAGAGAACGAGAGACTCTTTTAGCATAAATGTCAGTCCAAAGGCAGAAAAAAACGAACTGAAATATCCCAGTTCAGTTAGTGGCGCAGATGGAAGGGGGCAAGTTCCTTCTTATTCCACTGCCTTTTGTCCTTTCCAGATCCCCAATGGATTGGATGAGGCCCAGCCACGCTGGGAATGGCAGTCTACATGACTGAGTCCACCTGATAAAATGTGACTCTCATGTGAAAACACTCTCATGGATGGAGCTGAAATAGGTTTTCATCTTAGCACTTACCATTGAGTTGACACAAAGTTAACCACCTCAGTGGTTAACTTCCCTCTGCAAATATACAGTATTTATAGGATGTCCATAAATTGGTGGCATTGTACCTTCCCTTTTTCCTTAGTTTCTCCTCTTGAATGCTCTGCTTTCTGAGGGAGGACATACTCACTTTCTTTGTCTTCTTACAACCAGACCATTCACAGTCTTTACTATGACAATCCAGTAAGTCTGAGTTTCTCTAAACCATCAGGTCTGGTCCGATGAGGCATACTAGACCACTAACTTATTGGAGAGAGCAATAGACACGGATGGAATTGGATGACAAGTTCAGCCATAGACCCTTGCTTTATCCATGTGCTCTCAAAGTGTTAATTCAACTCTCTGACTTTAAACTTATTTAGTAAATCTAAAGAACCACTGAGATGACCACAAGTTAGAGTAACCATATGCTGAATTTATAACTTTTTAAAATCCTATATACATTTAACATTTGGTTCTTCTATTCAGAAAAAAATTTAAGAATTTCTTCTCATGAGGAATTTTCACTCATTCCAGTTATTAATAATGTCTCAGGCCAGGCATCATGGCACATTCCAGTAATCCCAGTGACTCTAGAGGCTGAGGCAGAAGGATCACAAGTTCAAGGTCAGCCTTAGCAACTTAGCAAGGCATTAAGCAATTCAGTGAGACCCTCTCTTAAAAAATAAAGGCAACTGGGGATGTGACCAAGTGTAAGTGCCCTTGGGTTCAATCACCAGTAACAAAAGTAAATAAAAATAATGTCTTAGGATTGACAGAAAGTATTTGCTGAATTATGTCCCCCACTCCAAAAAAAAATATTGAAATCCTAACCTCCAGCACCTATCTATGTAAACTTATTTGAAATTGGGTCTTTGTAAATGACCAAATTAAATTGAGGTATTTAGGATAGGCCCTCAATCCATTAAGACTGTCATTATAAAAGGGGGAAATCTGATCACAGAGACAGGTACTGTCATGTACAAGAGGAAGACAATATGAAAACACAAGTGGAAGATTTCCGTCTAAAAGCCAAGGAATGTCCAAGCCTCCAGGAGAAAGGTCTGGGACAGATTTTCCTTCAAAGTCCTCAGAAGGAACCAACTTCTAGTCTCCAAATCTCCAAGATGACAGATTTCAGGTTTTAAGCTGCTCCATTTGTGATATTTTCAGCAACCCCAGGAAATTAATTTGGTATTATTTCCAGAAGACCCGGATGCCCTGCAGTTAAGTTTGAGCAACAACCTTAATATCTTCCAGCAAGGCTGTCCTGGAGCAAAATGAGGTCACAATTCCACACTTACTGCCTTTGGGTCAGTGTTTCTGGATTTCAATGCGGGGGAGGCTGATGGTGTGGGGTACCTGTCCTCCTTGTGCCCTTATCTCTACCGCCAGATTTCATATTGGCAGATTGATTCCGTGAATCCTTTCAACCAAAAGCGTTCAAAGTGCTTAATTATACCATCTTAAGTTTTTCAAGTCAAGTTCCTCTGCAGTTTGCATGATGAACATCAAGGATTATGGTCAAATATAGAATGAAGATTCATAAAACTTACATATCATTTGACTCAAGTTTGAGTTATAGCCAGTTCTCATCTCTCTCTGTGGTAATCAATAGAGAAGCCTATGTAATGCAGTGGTCCCCAACCCACCATGCACATTAGCATTACCTGGAAATTTTAAATGAAACCAATATGTCAAAGAGAAATCTGCACTTCTGTGTTCATTGTAGCATTATCCACAATAACCTGTGTCCAACAGATGAATGGATGAAGATGAGGTATGAATACATAGAGGAATACTATTCAGTCCTATAAAAGGAGAACCTGTCATTTTTAATGACATGGATGAACCTAGAAAACATTATGCTAGTAAAAAAGATAGGCATACAAACACAAATACCATAGGATATCTCATTTATATGTGGAATTTTAAAAAGTCAATTTTATTGAAACAGAATAGAATGATGGTTACCTCAGGCTATGAGTGGGGAGAAGGTAGTAGATCACAGAGATTTCTGTCAAAGGATGCAAAAGTTCATTTAGAAAGGACTAAGCTGGGGTTGGAGTGGTGGTTCAGTGGTATCACACTTGGCCTGGCATGCACAAGGACCCAGGTTCAAACCCCATGACCACATCCATAACTAAGTGTTGGACCAACAAAAATCAGATGAAAAAACTAAAGTTGATTCTCCCTCTCACTCCCTTTCTCTCTCTTTAAAAAATAAAATAGGGGCTGTAGCGGTGGCTCAGCAGTTTCGGCGCTTGCCTGGCAGGCGCGGGGACCCGGGTTCAAGCCCCAGCACCGCGTACACAGCTAAGTTTTGGAGAGGCGGGGGCCGTGTGAAAAACTGGATAAAGTTGTTTCTCTCTTTCTGTCTCTCTCACTGTCCTTCTCTCTCTTTAAAAAGGAAAAAAAAAAAGAAAAAAAAATAATAAAAAGGAATCCGTTCAAGAGATCCATTTTACAAAATGGTGATTGTAGTTAATACAAGTATACACTTGAAATTGCAAAGAATATAAGTTTTTAAAGTTCTTACCACCCCCTCCCCCAAATGACAAGTATATGAAGGAATGTATATGCTAATTAGCTTTAATTAACCACTGGTAAACAGAGGTTCTGGAGCCAGTCACACAAGGGCCACACATGAATTGGGAGGACTTAATAGAAGCCGAAATCTAATGGAAGGATCTACTGTGTGCATCCAATCCTCAGTAGCAAGACCGAGTCAATAATAATGCATACCTTATAGCATTTATACGAAAGTTAAAAGAAATAGTGCTTGTAAAGTGCTTGGCCCTTATTGAGTGTTAGCATGAATAAACTTTCCTGTGAACTGCCTGCCTGTAGATTTCTGGTTTTGGTCTTTAGAGGAGTCGATGAAGATGGCCCTCTGCCACCAGGCAGGCATAGAGTTGGCCAGTCACAATGTGGGTCTAAATAGGAAGCCTTCAATCGTGCTTTATGATCCATTTGTGAAAAAATAGTCAGTACAGGTTAATTCTTCTAAAAGGAAGTTATAGAGCAGAAACCTTGAAACACATTGTTATGGTTTTGATATGAGATGTACACTAAAAAGCTCATGTGGCAATGCAGGAATGTTCCCAGGAGAAAAGATTAGATTATGAGAGTGGTGAGCTAGTCAGTGGAATAATCCACTTGATGGATTAATGATTTTAATGGGTTATGAGTGGGAACTGTAGGTTGCTGGGGTGTGGCTGGAAGAAATAGGTACCTGGGGGTGTGCTCAGCTTCTTGGCTGCCATGAACAGAACAGCCTTCCTCCACCATGCCCTTCCATATTGATGTTCTGCCTACCTATAGGCCTGGAGGCCCAGACCTCTGAAACTATGAGCCCCAAATACACTTTTTCTCCTCAAAGTTGTTTTTGTCAGGTATTTACTTACAGCAATGAAAAGCTAACTGATGCATATATCTATATCACTCAATCTGCTATTACAAGTTTTCTGTACTCTGTAACTCAATTCAGAGAATAGAAATCAAATCAACAGAAAATAAATGGCTTCACCTTATTTTAAGAGGTCACATAGAAATAGAGAGATGGGGAAATATATTTTCATGCTGACCATCTCACCGGAGAGGTGATACTATTAAAAAATAATTTTAAAAAGTGTTCTAGACTTAAGCAAAGTGGAAATCATAAACACAGTGAATGTAACCTCTCTCGGCATGCCTCTACAGGAAGCATACGCTCCCTGCTCCCTTCCAGCCTCATTTTCCTATAAGGATGACGTTATTGTAACTCACATCAGTATACACATCTGGATACCCACAAAGAAAAGCTATAGAGTACTGGCTCATCTTCCATCCTTCATGCTAAACTCATCAACTCAGAAAATTATTTCAACTTTGCAAGTGCATAACTTAAGATACCTACTTCTTAGAGAGAAAGCAGGGAGGAAATGGGACAAGAATTATGTGCTTTGTGTTATAACTTTAATATGTGTTAAATATGCAGTTGTAAAAGTTCCCCCCTTCCATTTCTAATTAAAAACTGACATATTCATCTAAACATTGTCAACAAGCAACCAGAATTCTCACTTTATAATGCTGCAGGGGGAAGAAAGCCCTTAAGGTTTGATATCACACACTAAAAAAAATTCTCATTTTGAAGGTTATTATATCAAGACTTTCTTTCAAAATGAATTATAATATATCCTGGTCCAGTAATACCAACCCAGGAGCAAGGATACAGCTGTTTTCTATGCTATTATAATTTGAACAGTTTTCATTTTGTTTTTTTATTATTATTTTTTAAAATAGAACTTGCTTATAGTAAAATAGAAAAATTAGGAAAAAATAATGGCTGGTTAAAAATGAATCCCAGACTCTTATCTCCCGTTTTTCCCAGTTTCCTACAACACAAGATCATAAATAAGAGAGACATGGTCAGACCAGCGTGTTTCATGGGAAACCACCCGACTTAAATAGAAGGTACCAGCAGCAGGAGGTGTGCCCAGGACACTGAGTGTGCCACAGTGAGGCTGTAATTAATTTATTTTGAGCTTTATGAAAAGCATTCTTTGTCCCTACATAAAGAGAAAGAGCTCTGTAGCTTTTGCCAGTTATTTTATCGTCACCCTCAATCAGCTGAGCCTGTTAAATTCTTTTTTACCTAGATTGAGTACCTTACGGGTTGGCTCCGTTGCCTTTTATTTTTTTAATCCCTGTCTGTAAGGCGACTATCCAGAGGAACATGGGTCCAGGGGAGGTCATGGCAGTGCTAGCTTAAACTTTAAAGCTTTCTTTTCTATTTCAAAAACCATACCTGCCCTGTTATGGGATGCCCTAATATTGTATATAGCAGAAGACATTTCAGCCAGTACACTGCTAAAATTGAATCAAAAATGGACTCTACTGCTAGATTAAAAAATTGT
>PVKS010046205.1:0-13407 GCA_004027875.1 Aplodontia rufa
AATGAGAAAGTTGGTCTAGTAACATGAGTTAAATCCAGATAAGATGTAATGCTTTACAATCTAATACTTTTTTTAGAGTTATAATGGGAAGGGGAAGGGAGGGATAAGGGAGGGTAATTGGGGGGGCACTCCTAGGGATAATTGCAATATCCAGAATATATACACATTTTATACACATTTTATATTATTTTGTTAAAATCTTGTAAGGTTGTTCAAAAATAAAGAATTTAAAATTAAAAAAAATAAAAATTCAAAAGAATATATTATGTCAAGTTTATTTCTTTTAATAGAGTTTATTTCTTTTAATAGGATTATCAGTTTCGATGAAGTAGAGAAAAATAGAAAATTTCTTAGTAAAGTGTTTGGCAGAGTTTTGGGCCATATTTTCAGATAAGATGTGTTGGTAAAGTACAAAATTTAGAGTAAGTATGTATATTTGTAGTAGTTAGATTTGCAGGGGTTTGAAATCCAAAACCACCATTCTATTAGAAGTTCAATGTCACCCTTGAGAGAGCTCTTCAAAGTATTTATTACAACAGGGCTGGAGCAGTGGTTTTCTGGTTATAGTGCTTGTCTGGCAAGTGTTGAGAACCTGGGTTCAAACACTAGCATCACATACACAGTGAAGTGTTGGAGCAACAAAAGCCACATAAAAAGCTAAATAAAACTGATTCATTCTCTCTGTCTCTCATTGTCTCTTTCTCTCCCTCTTAAAAAAATTATTACAACAGGATTGTCTGTATTCTGTCTGAACATTTCCATCATTGATCTGGCTAAAGGTTTAGAAAGTACGTTTATCTGTTTGTAGATTATTCAGAGATGGACTTGGATATTTGATACCATAGAAGATAATAAAAAGCATGTCCTTAAATCTTTTCTGAATTAATTGAGTATATTTCTGTCCTTCCTTCTTCTTACATACTTTGATACTTTGTATGTAAAATAAATTCATAATTTAGGTTGCTACAGGAAAAAAATGACTTATTTTTTTTCTTCCTGATATTGTTGCCAAATTATTGGCTTATATATACTTTTATTATAACATAATGTCTTTAATGGCATAGATTTAATAATAGGAACTTAAAATCGAGAAAAATCTACTTAAACTATATCTCATGTACTATAGGAATATGAAGCACGAACAGGGAGGACCTGTAAACCACCACCTCAGTCTTCAAGACGAAAGAATTTTGAATTTGAGCCACTTTCTACCACTGCCTTGATTCTTGAAGATCGACCATCGTAAGTATCTAGTGATCATTAGGAGCATTATTATGTTTAAACTTAGATTTAATTTTGTTCACTGTTTCACTTAAAAGATATTAAGAAAGTAGAGAAAATAATTTAAAAAATTAAAATTCCAGTCATGTAGCCTAAGACTAATAGGGCAGAACATATCGATGACATTCAAGTCTTAGGCATATTTTCTAGAAATCTCTGAGACAATATATAAAACAAAATCTTGCCTCTTTCCAGGTTTGGTGGTACATGCCTATGATCCTAGCTACTAGGGAGGCTGAGGTGAGAGGATCACTTGAGCCTACAAGTTGAAAACCAGCCTGGGTGCTGGACGCAGTGATGTATGCATGTAATCCCAGCAACTCAGGAGGCTGAAGCAGGAGGATCACTATGATCAAAGCTAACCTCAGCAACTTAGCGAGACCCTGTCTCAAAATAAAAAATAAAAGCTCTGGGAACATGACTCAGTGGTTAAGCAATCCCCAACACCAAAAAACCAAACATAGTCTTTGGAACATATCAATACCCCATCGAAAAACAAAAACAAAAATAAAGCTTGGCTCTTCCTGTCTGTGCATGTTTCAACATTCTACTTCTTATTTTCATATGATGGGGAAGTTATTTTTCTGTTCTGACATTTGGAATGTACTTAATGTATACTTCTCCTTGCCTTTCATATGGTGTAACTGCGGAACACAGTCAGTTGATATCCTATTCAGAATGTATTTTGAGGGACTGGAGATGTAAGTTCAGTGATGGAGCGAGTGTATGCTTAGCACACACTGCCATAGGTTCAATCTCCAGTAAGAATCTCTTCTTAATACCCCAAAAAACCTCTTAAATTATTTTCTTCCCAGCTCTGCACTTCTTTGTATTTTCTACAATATTGCTGTTCTTCAAAATATTGTCTGATTTGTTATCACTCAAAATAAACCTTCCCTAAAGCAAGCCATTTATTTCTTACCTCCTTTCATCTGCCTTGGACTTTTGGGTTCTATTATTTTTCTTTTGTTAGGTTTTTTTTTTTCTTCCAGTGTGAGAATTCTTAGCCTTTCTTGTCATTTTCTTGGTCTGCACCTATTTTCCTGATGAGCATGAAAAGTCTTGAAGCAAACAGGTAAATTTTTTTAGACATTGCAAGAGAATAAAAAGGCTTTGATTTTTTGTTTGGTTACATTCTTTCAGACTGAAGAAATGTGATTCTGATTACATTTCTTTTATTTGATATAATATAATTCTTTTATTTGATAATCATATTCATTTTTCCACTGTTAATAAAAAAGCTTTTAAGAAATTTCATTATGAGAATATATGAAATTTCGTTATGAGAATATATTTCAGACTTGATATGAGGCATAAAAATGAAGCAAATCAATTAAAAGATTCATTTTTTTGGTGGAGACGTTTATAGGAAAGCAAGAGTGATTAAAATAAGCAAGAAAAGAATATTTGGCTAAAGTTTTTTACATTCTTGACAGTCGGCTAAGCAGGTTGATAATTTATGTTTCCAGAAGAGCTGTCCTAAGCTTATTAAAATTCATCCAGAATGTTTTATATTTTTTAACCAAGAGTGATAATTTCTTTCCCAAAGGAGTTTATGAAAATGCCGTGGGAAGTTCTGTTCTAGGCAGTGTTTCTTTATACTATATTATATATCACACTTCCCTTTTATTTCCTGCCTTCATGCCTTTGCTCTTGTTATTATGTTCACTTGGAATGCAGTTATTGTATTTCTGTTTCTCACCTACCCAATCCTTTAAGGATTAAGGTTTATATTTTATATTATTTTTGTTGACTTCAATTTTCGACAATGTCTATTTCTCTAAACTTCTCTTGTAATTTGTACAAGCAGTTCCTTGAAATAATGTTCTATGAAATTGATTTCAAGTGACATACAAGACACAGTAACCTTATAAGAAGATCTCAGTTTACCAGAAAGGATAAGCATCTGAGAAAGTACTTTTTTTTCACTCTACTATTTAACTATATAAAGTTAATATATTAATGATAATAGTGTATCTTTTTTCTGTTTCTGTGTGCTTGCTCATCCTTGAATTGAATTTGATCTCTGTTCCCCTCAGCTCTAAGATACTGTGATTAATTAACAATTTTGTTTATCTTTTTAAATTTAAAAGGGCTTTTTTGGGGGGGAGTTATTTATGTGAATTACATGTATATAACTAAAGCTAACAAACAGAATCTTTCCATAATGTTGGAATATGAGGTTGCTTAATTATTTATCCCTCCTCTTACTTCAGTCATTTGATGAATAGATATGGAGAACAAGAGAGAATGAAAACTTCAGTCTTATTGAAGATACAACCAGATGGGAATACATAAGTACAACCAGAGTACTCTCCCTCCTGGTATACCCTCCTAGAAGATTCGGGCCAACTAACATCCTTTCAGTTACAGACTGAGAAACTGGAGCACAGACTTGAGCAGCTTATAGGTTTCCCATTTCCTCTATGCGTTCAGTTGGGTTCAAGATAGCCTTTCTTGCCTTTGAATCTAACCTACTGGTAATGCCACTGTTTCAACTAGGAAGTCATCTGTGATACAAGTGCAAAGAGAGGCAGACATTCTTCTTCAGTATGCAGTTGATAGCGCAAGCTTATTTTTCTGTTTGCCAGAGTGACAATATGAAGAGGAAGAATTTCCCCCTGCAAAGGAAGTTTTATAAATTGGTTCTACTTTTCTTTTCTTTTTCTTTTTTTTTTTTGGTTTCTAATTTGCCAAACGTACAGAATCATTGACTTCATAGGCTTTTTTTTTTTTTTTAGAGAGAGAGATGCTGAGAGAAAGAGAGTCAATTTTATTAGTTCTTCATGTGGCTTTCATTGCTTGGACACTTTGTTCCGTACATGGTCCTGGGGTTCGAACTCTTGCGAGTGCCAGGCAAGTGCCGTAACCGCTAACTCACCATTCCGGCCCCCTTCACAGGCTTTTTAGTTGAAACTTTTCTTTACGGATGGAGAAATTACAGCTTTTAATCATCTGAAGTCTCATTTAGAGGATTTAAAATATAAGAATTTCTGTAATTTTATCCTTTTGTTAATTTTATTTTCCCTCTGCCTCCTTCAAAATCAAGAGTCTTAAAGAAGAAGAAAATTATAAGTGAGCTGATTTGTTGCTTTGTGTCTCGTCTGTTTCTTAAATTACTGATGCTTATAGCACTATTAAAAAATGAAAACAATGGGTAAAGCTGCTTCCTTTTTCTTCCAGCTTTTTACTGAATTACTTTACACACCAGTGCCAAACAAAATAGTAGAAATCCTAAAAATGCAAATAAAAAAATGACCACAAGTATAGGTTTTTATGTGCTACCTTTACAAAGCAGCAGGTGACAGCATGTATTTAACATATGCTTTCTTAAGTATTCATGAATGATTTGTTTTAACTCCATAACTGATTTACACTTCTATAAGAGTTAAGAATCATATTTAAGCTGTATCTTTTTCTTGTAGTTCCTAAGAATGCTGAGTGAGGTACCTAATCTTTTTTGATGAATTATATTCATTCATCCTTTGATTTTCATAGACTGAAAACTCCCATTTTAAAAATTTACTTCTCCAGACAGATGACCACAAAATTAATGAGTTATCTCCAAACCATCTACATATGTATTTGTTTTTCTGCTTTATTCATTGTATAGCACATAGTTACTTAGCAGTATAGTACTGAAGCTCTTGTCTTTCTCAAACTGTCAAAGATTGATAGGATATTTACTATATGGTTCATTCAACTTTGGATCATAATTATTAAACACCAATTATCTATTAGGGTTTTTAAATATGATGATTGGAAAAGGTGATACCAGGATATAGAAAAACTAGTAAGCAGGGCTGGAGTGGTGGTTCAGTAGTTATGGCGCTTGCCTGGCATGCACAAGGACCAGCACCATATACACAACTAAGTGTCAGAGCAGTGAAAACAGATGAAAAACTAAATAAAATCAATTCTCTTTTTCTCTGTCTCTCAATGTCCCTCTGTCTCTTTAGAAAAAAAAGAATAATTCGTAAGCTAATTATTACTTGTATAATATTTTAAGAGTTTGTATATATTTTAAATGCTCATTCCAAAAAAAAAATGAAACCACAAGAAAAAATCTGATATAGTACTACCTGAAAAATTCTATTTCCTGAACCATTTTTAACCCCAGTGCAAGGATTTTAAGTGAGAAATGTACTCTAACATTATTCCTAAACCTTTGGATCCCTTCCTCTACAATAAACTTTGGCAAAGCTGACATTTTCAAATCACTCTGGGCTATCTTTTGTCCTTGTTTTATGTAATCAACTAGAGAAACTGTTAGAGCCCTAACTTCCTGAGCTGCAGCATTAAATGCAGAAGTGAGCCCTTATCAATAAATTTGTCTTAATCCAACTTTATCCTTGTTCTTTCTACCATTATCCCATACTCTTAATATCTGTTAGTATCTATTAGTATCCAAATGTATACGTGTGTTCCTCAGATCCTGTCTGAATTAATTAGAAAATGCAAGTAGTTCTTTTGGTGTGTAGTTTACTTCCTCATGGGTCTCACTTTATGTTTCACCTTAAGGGGACTTCTGGGTCTCAAGTCTAGTTATAGATCTAGAAACAAAGAGGGATGGTAATGATTGGGTTCTAAAGAAAGTCAGCATTATCTCGAAGGTCAACTGCCTCAGGGAAGGTTGTTAAAGTTTGCCTAGTCAGTCCAGAAATTGATCCCTTCATAGGACTATGAGAGGTCTCTTCTACTGGCAAAGACTCATTAGGGGACTGGAACAGTGGCTCAGTGGTTACAGTGCTTGCCTGGCATGCACGAGTACACAGGTTCAAACCCCAGCACCACGTGTATAAAAAAGTGTCCCAGCAACAAAGGCCGCATGAAAAACGAAATAAAATTGATTCTTTCTCTCTCTCACTGTCCCTCTCTCTTAAAAAAAAAAAAAAGACTCATTAGGATTTCGAGGCTTTGTGTTCCCAACTTCATCATGCTTTTCCTATACTTCCCCATTTCAAATTTCATGATCCCATGATCCCATTCCTACCTAAACAGTGTCCTCAATTTTTGACAGGCAGCACCCATTTGAAGTTGGAAATTTAACTTTGTTGTAATTCAGCCAGTCACGGGATAAGATTCTGAATTTGATTTTCAGCAGTCTCACCTCGTTGTTATACAAGATAAAGGTCATCTTCAGGGCTCACATAGAAGTTTTCAGTCATTTATGTGGCGCTTGAGCTGAGTATTTGAATTCCTATGTTCATTCTCTTCTTTTTTGACCTTGTCTAGCAATATCAAGAGCAACCAATTAGTCTCATTTTATTTGTTAGTTTTCCAAAAATGTTTAAGTATCATACGTACAGTCACTCAGTTCCTTCTTCTTCTTTTTTTTTTTTTTTTTTTTTTTTGGTCTGGGTGGAGAGGGGTGGGGAGGTGTGGGGAGCACTACTAAGGATTGAACCCAGAGATGCTTTACTATTGAGCTACATCCCCAGCCCTTTTTATTATTTTTTGGGGGGTACCAGGGATTGAACCCAGGGGTGATTAACCACTAAGCCATATCCCGAGCCTTTTAATTTTTTTATTTTGAGACAGAGTATCTCCAAATTGCTTAGGGCCTCACTGTGTTGCTGAGTTTGGCTTTGCACTTGCAATCTTCCTGTTTTAGCCTCTTGAGCCGCTGGGAATACCGACATATGCTATGTGCCGGGCCCTTTTTATTCTTTTGTGATAGGATCTCACTAAGTTGCTTAGGGCCTCACTACGTTGCTGAGTCTGGCCTTGAATTTGAGATCCCCCTACCTTAGCATTACGGTGTGTACCACTGTGCCTGACTTGCTTCTTATCAGTGGTTGATTAAGAGTGTTCAGAATTAGTATTTTGCTAATTTCTATTGCCAGATCATACTATGGACTATCAGTATTCTGTTCACTATACCATATTTCCATGTGGTACCATTTTTCTTCTTCCTGAAGGTTCTTTTAACATTTCTTGTTGTGCTAGTCTCTTGACAGTGAATTCTTTTTCTTTTGAGTGCTTTTAATATTTTTTCTATCTCTGATTTTCCTCTATTTTTTCCTCAATTTCATTATCATATGCTTTGATATGGTTTTCATATTTGGGGTTTGTTGAGCTTAGAGTATCTTTATAATCTTATATCAATTTCAGAAAAATTTTAGCCTTTATTTCTTCAACCTTTTCTGTTTTGCTCTCTCCCTCCTTTCTTCTGATATGGCAATTAAGCATGTTATTCTGCTTGATGTTGTTCCATATCTCACAACTTATTTAGATTTAGGCTTTATCACTACCCTGCCTTTGTCTATGTATTTCATTTCATGTAATTTTTAAGTATGTCTTCAAATTTATCGATTTTTTCTTCAGTATATAGTCTGCTGTCTTACTTTATGTGTTTTTCATTTTAGAAATTGTTTTGCTTGTGATTTGGGGATGTAGTTGAGTAGTAGAGTGATTGCCTACCATGTATGAGACCGTGGGTTAGATCCTTAGAACTGGGGTGGAGCGGGGGGTGGGGGGAGGAAAAAATTTTATTTGGGTCTTGAGTTTCTCTTCTCATACTCATTTCTTCTATCTTTTAAGTATGTGTGTGTATAGTCCATAACAGCTATTTTGTCATGGCTATGTTATAATCCTGTTAACTATTATGTGACAGGATTGTTGCTGTTGATTATATTTGTCTGTTTCTTCACAGCTGTGGTAATGTTTATTGGATGCCAGACATTGTGATTTACATAGTTGAATGCTGCAGCACTTTTTATATTCTTTTAAATGTATATTTTTTGAGCTTTAGTCTGTTATGCAGTTATTTGGAATTGGCTTGATCCTTAAGTTATTCTTTGTTAGAGTGGTTCCAGAAAAGCCTTTAGTCTAGGACTAACCTGACCTCAGCACTCCTCTGACTGGTGACATGTGATCTTTGAAAATGTTCTAAGTTTTTGATGGTTCTTTCCCTGGCCCTAGTCTAATCACTCACACACACACACACACACACACACACACACACACACACACACACCAAAGACTTGGGAGGACTTCTCTGAATCTCTTTTCTTTCTGGTTTTCTGATCTGAAATGTCTACCTGTTTTGGACTTCCTAACTCCAGATTGCCATCTTAACTCAGGAAGACTCAGGAGACCACTTTTTACATTCTCCTCCACCAGTGAGACCTGGAAACTTCAGGCAGTAAGATCAAGAATTTTAAGGGCTAGGGCTACCTTATTTTGTTTCCTTAGAAAGATCAATGTCTTGTGTTGCCTTTTGTCCATTGTCTGAAGACTATCCTTTTTAAAAATTATTTAAGGGGCTAGAGTAGTGTCTTAGCAATTGCAGTGCTTGCCTGGCATGCACTGGGATGCGGGTTCAAACCCCAGTACCATGTGCACAACAAAGTGTTGGAGGAACAAAAGCCACATGAAAAACTAAATAAAATTGATATTATCTCTCTCTTTCTCTCTCTTGCTGTCCCTTTCTCTTTAAAAAAAATTTTTAAGACAATAGGGAAAACTCATTTGCTTTTATTCTCTTATGACTAGAAGCAGAAGTCTTAAGCTTTATTCCTTCTTGTTAAGACATACCTGAATAATATAACTGGAGAAGAAAAGGCAGAATGTAAAATTTGAAAATTTCTCATGTCTTTCCTTACCCTAACTTGTTGAAAAAAAGATTCCTAAAATTGGACATTATTATGATACATTTGGTAAATGGTAATACATAAATCTATTTCTTTTTTGCATTTTCATATATCTAAAATAGTGATTGTGAGACTATTGATTTGGCAAGGCAAAATATAACATATATAAAGGATTAATTAATCATCAGATTTTTAGGAAGAATGTCATCGCAAAACTTGTAAAAAGTGGAAAGTGGTTTGGCAGTGTAAGAAAGGTATACCTGCACTTATATGACCCAAAAAGCCTATTCCTATGTATTTATTCCAGAGAAATGAAAGCAAATGCCCACACAAAGATTTAACATTATATAACATTTAATATTTATAGTAGCATTATTTATAATGATCCCTAATTAGAAACAATTCAAATGTCTGTCCATATGTATAAATGGAATATTTCTCAGGAGTTAAAAGAAACACATTACTGGGGCTGGAGCAGTGCCTCGGCAGTTACAGTGCTTGCCCCGGCATGCACAGTTACATGGGTTCAAACCCCAGCACCACATACACAACTAAGTGTCAGAGCAACGAAAGCTATGTGAAAAACTAAATATTCTCTCTCTCTCTCTCTCACTCTCACTGTCCTTCTCTCTTAAAAAAAAAAAGAAACACATTACTAATACATCATGGATGAATTTCAAAAATAGGCTGAACAAAAGAAATTAGACACAAAAGAGTTCCAATGAAAAAAATTGGTACTTGGGATTGAATTTAGGGGTGCTTTTACCATTAAGCCACACACCCCCAGTCTTCTTTATTTTTTATTTTGGGACAGGGTCTCACTAAGTTGCCCAGGATGGCCTCAAACGTGTGATCTTCCTGCTTTAGACTCTTACATATCTGGAATTACAGGTATGCACCACTGCACCTGGTTTAAATAAAATTCTCAAAAAGGCAACAACCTATAATGATAAAAATCAGAAATATGGTTTTATAAGATGAGATGTGTGTAAATATTGGGTACAAAGGGGCCATAAGGAAACTTGTAGTATGATGGAAAGGTTCTATATCCTGACAGGTGTGTTGGTTGCACAAATAAATACATTTGTCAAAATTCATCAAATTGTTCTTCAAATGTTTATTTATTTTATTATATGTAAATTATACTTCAAAAAGTTGACTAAAAATGAAATCTCTAGTAAGTGGGTTTAAATAGTGGCTGAGATCTGAAAAGTTTAAATATGTAAATATTTATAGATACATGAAACACATATATATACAACAAATATTAGTTAGGAACCTGGATTTTGATTCTGTTCTAAAATGCAGAGTTCTTTTTAGTGTTTCAGTTTCTTAATGTATGAAATGAGAAAATTATGTTAAAAATTCTTTATATCTGGTTCTGAAAAGCAAATAAATTTAAAGAGTTAATCTTTTAAAAATTGTCATGGGCTGGGTGTGGTGGCACCTGCTTGCAGTCCTAGGCTGAGGAAGAAGGATTGCAAGTTTGAGACTGGCCTGGGCAAGTTAGTGAGACCCTATCTCAAAATGAAAAGGGCTAAAGATGTAGCTCAGTGGTACAATGCTCCTGGGTTCAACCCTAGTAACAGGGGTGTTGGGTGGGGTATAGACTTGGGGGGGTGCTTGCCTAGCATGTGTGAAGCCCTGGATTCTTTTCCAGCTCTGTAGAAACAAAAAATGAAAAAATGACTTGATTTAAGTAAATTTTTCCCCCCAGAAATCTTCCTGCTAAATCCGTGGAAGAAGCTTTACGTCATCGACAGGAATATGATGAGATGGTGGCTGAGGCCAAAAAACGAGGTATAAAATTTAACTTTAAATGGTATGGTTAATTTATTGAGTTTATAAGTTAATTTTGATAGGAAGATTGATAGTGAAATTTATCAAATCTGTCTGCAAGATGATACTGAATTCCTATTTTTCTGTACTACTTTTATAATTAGTTTTGTTCTTAAAGAGGAATATATTATCATACCGGAAATATAGTTTTTGTTCAAGAACTTTTACAAAACTAATAAGAGGAGAAAGGTAACAGACTGTCTACAAGGAATCTTGAGATTATAGTCATAAAACTTGGACTATTATTATCTTAATTTATAAATGAACATATTCTTGAATTTACTAATGCTTTTCATTTTTTACATTGTTCAGACTTTTGATATTTAATAGTTTTAATGCTTCAGGATAACATCTTAAGTGGCTGTGGAATATAATTCGAAACTAAAATTTGCTTTTGTGACTTATAAAGTCTCTCCATAGTCTCAATTTTGTTATTTCCTGAGTATAAACTCACATTTTTTTCATTTTCTTCTCCAGTCCAAAAAAATAATATAAGGATTCCTTAACAATATTTATATACTGACCAGGATAAATATACATTTTTAGAAAATATTTCATAGCTAATATATTTTTAAACTATACTTTTAACAACTGATATTTTTTTCTTTTGACTTGTATGTAACTAGAACATTACAGTAAAATATTACAGTAAAATATAGTTTTTGTTATATTTTGGAAATAAAATTGCTTCTTTTTTTATTTTAAGAGAGAGGGACAGTGAGAAGTAAGAGAGAGAAAGAATCAATTTTTTATTCAGTTCCTCATGCAGCTTTCGTTGCTCTGACACTTTGTTGTGTACGTGGTGCTGGGGTTTGAACTCACGTCCCTGAGCATGCCAGGCATGCACTGTAAACACTGAACCACTGCTCTAGCCCCGAAATTGCTTCTTTATTGTTAAAATGAAAAGGAGCTATTAAGCCATTTATATGTTTCTAAAATGCCTAATTAGAGCTAGACATGGTGGCGATGGACATGGAGACATGGGAAGCTGAGACAGAAGGGCTGCAAGTTTAAAGCCAGCCTCAGCAATGTAGCGAGGCCCTAACCAACATAGTGAGACCCTGTTTCAAAATAAAAAATAAAAACGGGCTGGGGATGTTGCTCAGTGGTTAAGCACCCCTGGGTTCAATTCCTAGTAAAAAATAAGTAAATAAATAAAACTAATAATAAAATAAATAAAATAAGAGCTGGGAGTCTGGCTTAGTGGTAAAGCACTCTGGTTCAAACACCAGTATCAAAAGAAAAAAAGAGATCAATTATTTGAACTTTAGCTGAGTTTATTCTACTATACTGAATTTGAACTCTTTCTAACATACCCAGTGAGATTTTACTGACTTGTAACATAGACTTTACTATTTGATTAATATTTAATATTTAAGATAGTTATTAATAAGTTGATGATCCTAAAAACATGATATGATAGAAATAATATTCAATTGGAAAATGAGGCAGCCGCAGTTTTAATCTTTTTTTATCCTGCCTGACTGTGATAACTCTGAATAGGTCTACTGTTAGTTTCCTCGTCTGCAGAATGTGGGAGCAGGTTGACTAGATCAGGTTTTTCAAGCCTCCCTTTAATTCTTGTTTATTTTTGGTAGTACTGGAATTGAACTTGGGACCTCATGCATGCTAGGCAGGTACTCTATCACTTTAACATTTTTTGTTTAAGCAATAGAACCTTCTCCCAAAATATTTTATATATAGAATTTAAATATATAAAACAAATAAAAGAAAGTGGAGTTACTTACTTGGCCTCCTGCTTGTCCCTCAAGTTTCTGAGGCATATATGAAATAGTTTGGCCAGCTGATGTCTAAATTTGTCACGGGTTCTAAAATTGTAACTTTTGATTTATTATTTACTTCTCCCGATATTTTTCTTCTGAAATTATGACTTCTGATTTCCACACATCTGTTGTTTTAATATGTATATGTTTGGGAGGGATTTTTTTATTTCAATCTAATGAGTGAAGTGAAACACCATACCAAAAGGGGCTTGTGTACTAATAGTGCTATTATCAAAATCATTTATCAGCCCTTTTTAAATTTTTTAATTAATTATTTTTATTAGGATTTGTCAAGCTTGCAGCATAAATAATGGGATTATATAGAATTTTAAGACTGAGGGTGATGGACCTGTCCTGAATGCCAATGTTGGATACTGTTCTTTTTTGTTTGTTTTTAACTGAGATTGAACCCATGGGTGCTGTACCACTACTTTTTTTTTTTTTTTTTTTCCTGAGGCGGAATCTCACTAAGTTGGCAAGGCTGATTCTGGGACTTGTAATCCTCTTCCTCAGCCTTTGAAGTCACTTGGATTATAGACATATGCCACCATACCCAGCTGCTCCAGTTATTCTTAAATTTTTATTCTTAAACTTGGCAAAATGATTTTTAATGTCATGAAGGGTATTATTAGGAGATTCATAAACCCCTTAGATGAAAAGTGGATATTGGTTAGTTGCTCACAGTCGTTTATTTTTCACATGTTAATTCAAAATAAATTTTACTTCATAGATTAAAAATATAAATATGTGATATAGCAATTTATTGAAATGATATTTCTGGCCTTTATTCCATTTACTTGAGTAGAATAGAATATGTTATTTTAAAAGTATGTTAATCAAGATTGTTTTTCTCTCTCCTTTTCTTCTTCTCTACCATTAGAAAATTTTTATTGAGAAAACCTCTCTTT
>PVKS010046206.1:0-13463 GCA_004027875.1 Aplodontia rufa
AGCCAGTTCTCCAACCCTTTGGATGCCAACCAGGTGTCCCACAGCAGGTCGATTCTGGCTCTAACTCCTGAGTTAGCATAGACCCCACAGGCATAGGGCTCACTCCCTCTCTACCTCCCCTCCAGATGCCACTCACAGGTTCCAGGATTCCACCTGTGCTTCTGAACAACTGGCTGCGAATCAGAGGTTCTATGTCCTCTTCCTTGGTTTTGACAGTTTACTAGGTCTCAGGACTCAGGAAAAGACTTGACTTACATTTTCTGATTTATTTTAAAGGAATCAGTTCAGGAACTGCTGGATGGAAGAGATGCATATGGCACATAGGGCGAGGGATAGGGTAGGGGCCTGGGAGATTCCACGCCCACCCCCACCCCAGTGTTTCCACGAGTTCCAACCCAGAAGCTCTCCAGAGGGACACTGGAGCTTGGGGATTTCATGCACTTCACCCTGTAGGTGTGGTGCATGGGGGGTTAAGCCAGTCTCCAATTCTCTTAAGCCTCCCTGGAGGTCAGGGCTGGGACTTGCAGCTCCAACCCTCTAACCATGCCTTATTCTTCCTCCAGACCAGCCCCCATCCTGAAGCTGTCTGGAGAATGGCCTCATTAGAACAGACCAACCTGTAACCCAGGAAATACCAAGGGGTTTAGGAGCTGTGTGCCAAGAACCTCAGGGAAAAGACCAAATATGTGTTTATCACTGGGGCCTTTTATAGCTTAACCCCAACCAGAGAACAGAGAAAGGCATTTTAACATAGTATCAAGCAGTCATTAGGCTAAGTGCTCCTCTCTCAGTGGGAAAGTCCTTTCTAGACACAGGTAAAGACATAGAAATACAGGACAGAGGCTCAGCCTAGCTAGAGCTTGACCGCCAAGTAGGGTGATGGGAAAAGAAAAGGCTGAGGGGTAAGTAGGGCCAAGGTCAAGAAGAATGTTTTCTCCTGTGCAAGAAGGGAGTTGAACTGCATCCTGCAAACAGTGGTGCCCAGTGGAAGGCTGACATGATCACATTGGTGACTTGGAGCAGTGCCTCTCCCTGCAGCAGGAAGAACTGACGGAGAGGAGTAGAGGAACTGAAGAGGCAGGGTACAGCATGGGTGGCAGGCAGGCTCTCACAGAGGTAGATGGTGGCTGGGCAACGGCAGTGCCAGAGGAGAGTGAGAGGCAGAAGATTAGACCTTGGTTTCTTTTTTTTTCAGGGCTAAGGACCGAACTCGGGACCTTTCGCATGCTAGGCAAGCGCTCTGCCACTGAGCTAAATCCCCAACCCTAGACCTTGGTTTCTAATAGCAGACTCCAGTATAATGAGCCAGGGCTCCTTAGCACATTAGGACTGGGGCCAAAGGATCCCAGAGCACCTTGAAGTGCCAGAGAGCAAGGAAATGCTAAACACACACACACACACACACACACACACACACACACACGGGATTATCTCCAAGGGGCACAGGAGCCAACTGAAGAGCTCTCTAATGGCCAAACCTAGAACAATTTGAGGTACTAAATAAAGTAGGATTGTATTATAAACCAAAGTACAAAATTAACCTCCATGGGTCTGTACTGATCCAAATAAATAATTAAGTGAATGTTTGAGGGAGAAGAAAGAAATTTCCCGTGCGGAAGAATTCCAAGTAAGTGATCCAGTCTCAAGCGGGTAGAACACAATTCCCCACTCCTTAAGTGTGAGCTATGTAATGACTTCCTTTCAATCAGTGCAGGCCACAAACACGGAAACACACGGCAGCTTTACAGTGTAGAAAGCTGACGAAGACCGTCTCGTCCTGGAGATCAAGGTCAATGCAGGAGACCCAGCACGCTAGCAGTGTGCACTCTCAATGTGATCTGGAGAAGTGTTTACAAAGAGGAAAGATTTCATCCATTCCATAAGCATTTCATGCATATGTGCACTTGCTTGAAAAATACTGAGCATCTACTATGCACCAGACACGGGTCTAAATGCTGGGCATTCGTTCTACTGGAGGGCAACAACAATAAACAAACCAACGTGCAGCATTCCAGCTACGTTAAAGGCTATGAGAAAAGTAACGGGTTGAGGGTGCCGTAGGATGGGGTGCTGCTTCCTCAGTAGCAGGTGTAAAGGCCTCTCTGGTAAGGAGCATTTGAGCAGGAATCTTAAGGAAATATAGGAGTCAGCCTCCCAGTCCCTGGAGAAAGAGCATCCCAGGTGGAGACCTGCGTGGCTGCAGCCTCTGCAGTGGTCCCCAGTGTCCACTACCTCTGGGCATCTGGGCTCTGAATGGGATCAGCTCTGCACCATCCACAAGCACGTCAGCTCCGATGCTGTGCTCCGGCACTCAGCTTCCCCGGCCCTCTCCATATGAGGGGATTCAGCCTTCAGGTGCTAGAAACGTCTGTCTGCAAAGCCAGCGAGAGGTCCCTGTGGCTCGGAACTGAACTTTCCACCAACAGCCAGCACTCACTGGCCAGCCACACAAGGAGCCCCTCAGAGGCAAGCCCCAGACGATGGGACCCCTGCCAGTATCTGATTGCAACCTCCTGCAACACCGGGAGCCAGAACCACCCTGCGAAGTGCCCTGGATTCCTCTTCCTCAGCACCCACAGAGGATACCTTGGCTGCTGGGGGGGTGGTGATTTGAAATTGCAGCCTTAGGAGACCCGTGGCAGTAGTACCCCTGTATTCAAAGATCATCAGTGTCTGGTAGGGCCCATTTGGCTGGACGGAGAGGATGGAGTAGCAGGGACCACACTAAGGACAATGGACTGACCGAGAGACTTGCAAGCTGGACAGGGTTTTGCGCAGAGGACCAGTCGCATTTGAGCAGCCTCCAACTGCGGCAGCGTTGGGAAAAGACAGGAGCAGGGTCGTGGTGGAAGCGGAAGAGCAATCAGGACAAGACCACCGGGCTCCACGCAAAAGCAGCTGGTGGTCTATTCCCAGAGGTGGAAGGGGGCACTTTCAGGATGTTTCCAAGACAGAGCTTAGCTTGCTGAGGCAGGGAAGAAGGGCACAGAACGACGCCAAAGTGTTCAATGTGGACAGCAGTTGTGTTAGCTGGAGCAATGGCTCAGCAGTTATGGCGCTTGCCTGGCATGTATGAGGACGCAGGTTCAAACCCCAGCACCATATACACAACGAAGTGTCGGAGAAACAAAGGCCAGATGCAAAAATAAATAAAATTGATTCTCTCTCTCACTAGAAAGAAAGAAAGACAGGCTGACTGGGAAAAATTGAAAGTTTGTTTTGTGACTCAAACAAGTAAATAGGAGAGGGGAACCAGGATTGGGGAGAGGGAGAACCAAGAATATCAGACTCCTGGAGGAGAACGGGGTCTGCCCTGGCCTTGGTGGATGGGGCCGTTCCTCACCCGTGTTCTTCATCCTTCAGAACGTGGGACAACCGTTGGGGTCCCTAAAGCTACTCAAAGCCACATGCCTTTTCCACTATGGATTTTTTTTATTTATTGGTTTGTTGGACCATCTAGTCTCTTTGTTTTGATGCCACAGGTTACATTGGCCAGGAAGGCCCTGGACATGAGAAAACCACGCCTCATCCAAGTGATGACATTCGTGAGAACCCAGAGCTGCCATATCTTCCATTTTGTTAGGATGAAGAAGACAGCCAGGTTTTTATGTGAAATCATTCAGTCCTTAAATATCACTGTGCAATCCAAGTGTTTAAAAGTAACGATATGTCACAACAGCAGCCTGCAGGGAACCTGAGGTCTCTCCTCTGCAACTGCAGCTTGGAGTCACAAGCTGTACATCCTTAGTGGTTCATGTTCCTTGCCTGTACAATGAAGTTTGAGGATGTCCTCCGCTTGCCTTACATGTCACCGTGAGGCAGAGGAACGAGATGGAAAATGAGATTGTAAGAGCCAAAAAGCTGAGGAGACCAGGAAGGTCTCCATCAAAGACCTCCCTTCATTCGTCTTTGCTGACACCTCCAATAGCACCAGCCTCTACCCCAAGTCTGACTCACTCTCACTCCTCAGTTTTTTATTTAGTTAAAACTCATTTCTTTATTTCCCACAGCATCTAACCATGCCTGTCTCAAAATAAGTAACCTACAAGTACCTGCTGAGGTGATGCTAGTGATTTATTCACTCATGAATTCCACCAGGACTTTCTCCTTTGGTACCAATCATGTGCACTCTGCTGCCCCAGGTGCTGTGGAAAATACCCAGCCTCCAGTGCAGCCAGGTGAGCACCCATGTGTGAAGACATCCAGCCCGCTGGACGCTTCACGGGAAGAGAACTGTAAGTGTCAGAGGAGTTTCCCAAGAGCGAAAGAACCCGGGAGGCCAGGATGCAAAGAGGCATGACCAGAAGTGGGCTCTCAACTACAGTAGGATTCAGCTCTCGGGAGAGAATGGAGTGTCACTGGGTGCAACCTGTCATCCAGTTTGCTTGGGATTTTATTCTTTCATCTGGATTTTGTTTTCCCTCCACTTAGTTGTGTATGTGGTGCTGGGGATCGAACTCGCATACTCATGCATACCAGGCAAGTGCTCTACCACTGAGCCACCTCTCCAGCCCCTGCTTGGGATTTTATTTTATTTTTATAAAGAAAGAGGAATAGTGAGAGAGAGAGAGAGACAATTTTATTTAGTTTTTTATGTGGCTTTCGTTGCTCTGAGACTTCGTTGTATAGGTGGTGCTGGGGTTTGAACTTGTATACTCGCGCATACTGAGCAAGCGCCATAACCGCTGAGCCACTGCTCCAGCCCCCTGCTTGGGATTTTAAATGCTAGAACCATAACAGTTGAGAGCAAATCAGGAATGCTGGTCACCCTAACAGTAGAATAATAATGATTGCAAACACAGACAAACCAGACAGCCTGGCTATGTGATCTTAAGTTTCTTAACCTTTCTGAGCTTTGGTTTTCTTAGTAATAAAATGACTACTCACCTTTTGAAATGGTTTTAGGAAAATGCTGTTAAATGGGAGCCATCAGCATTGGCATCATTCTTGGCAGAGGGAAGAGTTGTGTCTCTGGGATGTTCCCTGCAGATTGTGTTTGTCTTCTGTGGCGAGACTCCCAAGACCAAACACCTGCTCTGATGGTGGTTACTGTGTTACTCGCTCCTCCTGGGCATGGGGACTCTGGCCTGTTCTGAGGCTGGATGGGACACAAAGAAGGTCTTGGAACATTGTCAACCACTTAAAGAGCCAAAATGAGAAGTCAGGCACAGTGTGGAACAGTGATCTTGCTGTTCACAAATCTGGCTCATAATCAGTATTCTACCTTCACACCCAGGGCTGTCGGTAGGGGGGGCAGAGTCCCACCTGCTGCCCTGTACACCTGCATGAAGACCCCAGGCAGCATCATGACTCCCCCAGTGTTAAAAGCCAAGGAAAGAACAACCCAGCCAGAAGATCCAGAAGGCCCCACAAGGCACAGCCACTGTGTCCCCTTGAACTGTCCTCACCTCCCAGTCCCGAGATGTGCTGGTCCTTGCCCCATGCTGCTTCTCTGGCACTACTTCTGGTCTGGACCCCACCCCACCCTACCCTGTGCCATCCCACCCTTTACAACTGCAGCCTTTTTGTATGACTTTTTCCTTTTATGAACATGATACAGCTTTGCTGAAAATAAAATTAGAAACTCAATATGAAAAATAAGAAAAATCACCTTTACAATTCTATCAACTACAAATCACCATCAAAAGGATTTGACATCTTTCCTTCCAGTTATAGACAGGCAGACAGATACTTACTATCCATTCCTCCCTTCTGTCTTACTAATAAAAACCTCAGTATTGTGCCCAAATAAAAGTTCCATATTACCAGTTTCCCTTATAGCTAGGGATGGCCAGGAGATAGGGTCTAATCCCAGAATCCTAAGCACTCATTTGCTGGAAATTTCTCAAAAAGTTATTCTTTCCTTATTTAAGTGTTTCCTTGTCTTCCTTGATTTTTCCTCCCCCTCCCCCACTTGCCTGGAATGATTTTAAAAGTTTGTGATTTTGGGAAATACTGTGCTATGCTGAACATCCTTATAGTTAGTTAACACTTCACACACATCAATGATGATTCCAACAGGATGCATTTCTAGAAATGAGAACTACTGAAGCAAAAGATATGCAAAAAACTTCCACCCATTGGATTGCCAAATGCCCTAAGGAATGGATGTAACTTAGATTCCCATCAGCAGAATGTAAGAGCCCTCCCCCACCCTCACACATGGCCTTGCTAAATTTTGCCAATTTAATGTGGCCAAATCCCATCATAGAGACTTACATTTGTGGTAGTGTGGCAGACCAGAAAATGTAGGACTCTCCTGCTGTGAACATACCTAGAAATGCCAGGTGAAAGACAATGAGCGTCCTTGTTAATGGATGAACTGCGTTTCACTAAAGAAAGGGAAATCTTGCATCCAAAAAGAAACCAAAGAAGTAGGGGGTGATGCTGTGGCTGCCCTAAGGGTGGCAGTGGGCTGGGAGGGCTGCCAATCTGGGTACCCAAAGAGCTTCAGATACAATAGCCATCAACAGGAAGAAGAGCTGAGGCCTGAGGCTGAGGATAATCGTGCACTAGAACTGTTGCTCTCACAAAGCCTGCATCAAAAGGTGACGGGGGAATACACTTCCTTGTAAAGAGAGCTAGTAGACGGGCATAGTGGTGCATGCCTGTAATCCCAGCGTCTCAAGAGGCTGAGACTGGAGGATCACAAATTCAAAACCAGCTTCTGCAACTTAGCCAGACCCTAAGCAACTTAGCAAGACTCTGTCTCAAAATAAAAAAATAAAAAGGGCTGGGAATGTAGCTCAGTGCTTAAGTGTCCCTGTGTTCAAAACCTGGTACAAAAAAAAAAAAAAAAAGAAAGAAAGAAAAGAAAAAAGAAAAAAAAGAGAAAAGAGAGAGTAAAGCAATTTTTCTAA
The DNA here is from genome assembly GCA_004027875.1 of Aplodontia rufa. Taxonomy (NCBI): domain Eukaryota; kingdom Metazoa; phylum Chordata; class Mammalia; order Rodentia; family Aplodontiidae; genus Aplodontia; species Aplodontia rufa. Next base: position 6,861 of record PVKS010046206.1, read on the forward strand.
CTTTTGGTATAAAATATATCTTCCCTGATAAATTATAATGAGGATTATACCTTTATATAGATTTGAGGTCCAAATTTATAGCATCTGAGGCTGAGGTTAAAGCTCAGTGGTAGAGCACCTGCCTATCATGTGTGAGGCCCTAGGTTTGATCTCGTACTGCAAAAACAACAGACCAAAATACCCATAGATATATATACTATCTGCATGATCCATTAAGCCCATTCCTGACCACAGGTGAGAAATTAGTGCCCCAGACTGAGCACCATGGATTTCAAGTGCAATTCTGTTCTCCAGAGACCACACACCAATCTCATCGATGAAATCCTTCAAAACATCCCTTTACCATCCAAAATTCAAAATATGCAAGGAAATAAGCCACCATGAGCAAGAGTTAGCGTAAACCACAAACATACATTTAGACTTCCAATCTTCAAATAATGAAGCTGTCATATATATTCTATGGGGTCATCTGAATTTCCAGGAAACATTTTCTTAGGGTAAAATACCTGTCCTTGAACAATTCCCATTCAACACTTTTTTAATCAATGTCTTTCGTTTCGGTTTGGTTTGGTTTTGCAGTGCAGAGACTATAACCCAAGGCCTGATGCATGATAGACAAGCATTCTACCACTGCTCCACGCTCCGTTCACTAACCAATGTCTTAGGAAAAGATCCAGGGCCAAATTGATAGGTGATATGTAGCTTAAGGACACCATAAATCCCTCACATGCTGATATTGTATGATCAGTAACATTTGAAAGGGTAGAAAGATAAGCAAAAATAACAAGATAAAAGATAAAGGAACAAAGTAAATTTCTGCTATGCTAAAAATGATCAACTGCAAACTACAGACTGGAGATACTTGGCTTACAGTTATCCAGGCAAAAAGAGGACAGTGGAAAGATGTATGAGGTACAGAGAGAGCGATGTCACAGCTACTTTTTCATTGAGATAATATTCACATAGCATCAGTATACAATTTAATTTTCAATATATTCACTCAACTGTGCAACCATCACCTCTACATAGCTCCAAAAAATTTACACCACCTCAGAAAGACACATTGAACCCATTAGCAGGCTCTCCCCACATCCTCCTCCCTCAGCTCCTGGCAACCAACCACTTTGTGTCTCTGTGGATTTGCCTATTCTGGCCGTTATTATAGATTGAATATTTTATGCACTCAGCAGGATGTTTTCAAGGTTCACCTCGTCACAGTAGGTAGCAGTGCTTCAGTCCTTTTTCTCGGCTGACTAGCCCCCATGATATGGACCTACTCCACCCGTCTATCCATTCGTCAGCTGATGGGCGTTTGGTTTACGTCTACTTTTTGACCATTATGAATAATGCTGATGTGAACACTTCAGCACAAATTTTGTGTACAAATTTTCTTTTGCACTGAGTGATTTGTCTTTATACTTTTTTTTTAAGTGAGAGAGAGAAAGAGAGAATCAATTTTATTTAGTTTTTCATGTGGCTTTCATTGCTCCAACACTTCACTGTGTACACTGTGCTGGGTTCCGAACCCCTGTCCTTGCACATGCCATAATCACTGAACCACCGCTCCAGCCCCTCTTTTTACTTTCTTGATAATATCCTTTTGAACACATATGTTTTTAATTTTTTTTTTCAGTACTAAGGCTTGAACCCAGGGCCTAGGGCATGCTAGGCAAGCACTTTGCCAGCTGAGTTACATCCGCAGCAAGTCTCTAATCTCAATGATGCTTCATTTATCTTTCTTTTGTCTCTTGTGATTTTGTGCTTATGCCAGGTCATGAAGATTAACCCCCTGTGTTTTCTTCCAAGAGTCTGGTAGTTTTTAGCTCTTGTATCTAAGTCTTCCATCCATTTTGAGATATCTTTGATGGCTGTGTAGGAGGGTCCAGTTTTATTCTTTGACATGTGATATCCAGTTGTCCCAGCCCTGTTCGTCGAAAGAGGAGATAATTTCCCCATTGAACATTCCTGGCACTTGATAGTCAGCATTCAGGCCAGAGGAGCCAGAGCCAAGAGAAATTTAGGACTCTTCAGTCACCATTCCCAGAGTACCAATGTCCCTTTTCTGGGACTGATGTGCCTGGTGGCACTTCTGCCACCCTTGAGCACTGCCGTTAGGAGCAGCTGTCAGTTCTCCCGACTCGGTTACTTTGAGCTGCTCCTGGGTACAAAAGACAGTTGTGCTTGAGTGGCTTTGGACCTAAAGCTGAAGCAGAATCACTAGCCTTTTGTTTCCTGTAAATAATTAAAATGCTAGGAAACTCCTTCATTCTAACATAGAGCTGACCTTTCCCTGAAAACAGCTGCTCCCCTCTGGAGGACCTCAGCAAAGCCTGGGCCCAGGTCACGCTGAGGAGCACACATCAGGGAAGCATCACTCCCACTTCAGCAGGACAGCCCACTGGCTGCAGCTGTACTACAATGTAACCAAACTGTGTGGTGATCATCGAAACCACTAACACGTACCGAGAATTTATTATATGCCCAGCACCAATCTTAGAACATCGTTTGTTCTGTGTTGAGTTACAGTATTTGTGCCCATTTTACAGACGAAGAAACAGCATGTTCAGGTAACTTTAGAAAGATCACACAGCTCTTAGGGATTCAGATCTCTGGAGTCTGGGCCCCAGTCGTTAATGGGTAATGAACCCAGATTGTAAGCTCCTGGAAGGCTGCCTTGCTAGACATCTGTATTGCTTTCTGGACGTCCATCATGAATGTGTGCTGAAAGCTGTTCAAGAGTCAGAGACATTATCAGGCACTAGAGGGTGTCAAAGCTGGAAGCAGACCTACAAGTCATCCAGTCTAGCATGTTATAACTAAGGAAGGTAAGAGCCAGACAGGGAAAGCAGAGAAGTGAGGACCAGAGTCCCAAGCTCTTAAGTCATAGTAACGTGCTCCCTTTACTCACGACTCATTTAATGCAGAAATGTCTATGATATAAGGAATGTGTAGGGTTAACAGAGTCTTACCCAGGTCTTTGAGGGATACATGGCTGATCCTCTCTTGCTCATTTTCAATCTCTCCCCAGGTCTTTGAGGGATACATGGCTGATCCTCTCTTGCTCATTTTCAATCTCTCCGCATAGTCCCTCAGCACAAGAAACCCGTAGAAAACAGAGTCAGCCTCACGGCTGGTCTATGCCTTAAGGCTATCAACAGCCACACCCGAGTTCCAACAACATCTGTATGCTTTGCCCCAGGGGTGAGAAGCAGGCTGAGAAGCATCATTTTTGTGTTCCTGGTATATTTCAAATATGTTTGAGGACACTGGACAGAATATTTGAAATCAGGATTTCCATGGAGATTTTGACTGTGAAGTCTCCGTAACATGCTAGGCCAACAGCCTGGTAAGGAAGCTTCCAGTTAAAGAATAGTGAACACATAACTGCGGCCTCACCCCAACGACTGTTTCCTCCAAGGAACTCCCAGCTGCGGTGGCTGGCTTTTTATTGCCCTTATCTTCAAAGCAGACCTGCAGCTGGGAGGACACTGTTATTTTGCATTAGGACTATTTGCCTGCCCAAGTCCATAGAATCAGTTTACGGCAGAACTGGTCTCATCATGCCCTGTGCAACATACCATTTGCTAAGACCCTGCTGCCATTTCCTCATTCTGAACTTGATCTTTAATCAAAATCAGGCCACCAGTTTGAACTTTGAAGTATGACGCATGGTATCTATCCGGTCATCAGTGGGTTTCAACTGGTGGCAATTTCACCACCCAGGAATCTGACAAGGTCTGCAGACAGGTTTGCTTGTTACAAATGGCAGGGGCAACTACTAGCATCTAGTTGGGTATAGGGCAGAGATGCTATTAAATAGCCTACAGCACACGGAGCAACACCCTCAACAAAGAATTAGCAACCCCAGATGACAATCTTTTTGAATCTCTGGATTCTAGAGTTGGAGAAGGGAAGGTGAGAGGGGATATCAAGGGAGTTATAATAGATTAATCCAAGTACAGGTTAAGTCCAAGCCAAGACGACAACTAGAAGCTCCAGCTCTGGATGATTTAGGCGCTTGTTTAAATGGGGGATTATTTATATTCTTAAAAAGTGCTGTGTGATCATTAGCTATAAGGGAAATGCAAATCAAAACCTCAATGAGATACCACCTCACACCTGTTAGAGTGGCAAAAATGAAGAATATAAACAACGACAGATGCTGGAGAGGCTGTGGGAAAAGAGGAACACTGTTACACTGCTGGTGGGACTGCAAATTGGTTCAGCCACTATGGAAAGCAGTGTGGAGAATCCTCAAAAAATTAAGGATGGAACCACCTTATGACCCAGCTATCCCACTCCTAGGTATTTTCCCAAAAGAGTTAGAATCAGCGTATTATAGTGATGTGGCTCCATCAATGTTTTTAGCAGCTCAATTTACTATAGCTAGACTATGGAACCAACCCAGATGCCCCTCACTAGACGAGTGGATACAAAAACTATGGTACATATATACAATGGAATACTACTTGGCCATTAGAGAAGACAATATTATAGCTTTTGATATCAAATGGATGGAGATGGAAAAAATTATGCTAAGTGAAGTATCCCAATCTCAGAGACTCAAGGGCCAAATGGTTTCTTTCATATGTGGAAGCTAGAATACATGGGGAAGCAGTAGGTTAAACGGCTAAACTAATAATATCCTCAAACTGTATGATTGTCAGCATAATAGGGGGATGGCACCCTAGGATACTGGGAGGCGTAGGGAGGAGGAGGGGGTGGGGAGGTATTTGAAGATCTCCTAGGATACTGGAGAGTGGGAATATAGGCGAACCATCTCAGAAGCAGAGGTTATTCCTCCACGAGATACCCATTTTATGCAAGAGTTCTCCTGCGGGTAATTGCAACAGGTGAAACTCAAGGTGGTCATCCATGTTTGGGCATTACCCCTGGATAACTATGTATATATACTTCGGTTATTGATGGTCTGATATTGTTTCCCTCTCATTTGTATCTCTATATACTCTTAATAAAAAAAAAAAAAGAACAAAATTAAAAAAAATAAAGTGCTGTGTGATTGGCACTTTGCCTGTCATTGCTGGGGAGGCCTGTCAGCCCATAGCAAGGAGAACCCAGCCCCACCTGCGCTAATGATTCATCCAAAGTGAAAGTGCCATGACACGCGGGTGGAGGACACCCCAACCTTCCGGATTCTCTGCATTTCTTCTTTAGCGCAGCTCCCTGCCTAGGGACAAAGGCACCATCTCTCTGACGGCACAGCAGCCAGGCCCACCATGTGTCCTCACACTCCTGCAGTGGAAAGAGAAGAGTGGTTAAATGGGGCCATCCCCAGCCACGAAGATTTCCTGTGGGAAGCACGCCCATCGCTTTCTAAGCAACGCCTCCTTTTGACCTGATTCCCCATGTGCGACCTACTTCCTAAACAAGGAACAAGAAGGTACAAGAGACACAGTGCCTGGTGCAGGGAAAGGCAGGGGAAATAAGTTTGCCACAGACCTAACCTGTTCGGTAAGTGTGCAGCAAGGACAGTCATTAGCAAGTTAATAAATTAGGACCCCATCAAACTTTAGCATCAACTCCATTCTGTATCTCGTGTGGGTAAACATGTATGCTTTTTTAGCCATCGGTTTCCATCAACACGTAGCAAAATGTTTCTATTTCCATAGATAAGCTCAATGTTGACATCAGAGGAAGTTGTGTGTCACACTGGAGCCATGCGCTTCCTTGTGAGGTCCTCATTTGAGGGCTCCTTTGCTGTGATCATTCTTCATCACTCGGGCAGTACTGGGGGAGTCCAGTAACTCAGGAAAAAGGAAAGAACAGGTCAGGGGTGCCAAGGGGAGTAGGACATGAATGTGCTGCTTGGAGATGCCAAACTAGCAATCATGGCAGAAATGAAAGTGACCTTTGGGAGCTGCAGCCGGGTGGGGTTTGCTTACAGCTAGGGGCCGGTGGGGAGCATCAGGAGATGATGTCGCAACGCCAGGCAGTTTAAGGATTTGCTCTGAGGAACCCAGAACCATAGCAGGCAGAGGTAAAGGGAACAGATTGACCTTTCCTCCTGCAGCCACTACCCAGGCATGAGACACAACTACCCACGGCTGCCGCGCCCACTCCCACACCAGGCTCTCTGGAGACTTCACTCATGCTTCTGGCCTCCTCTGCAGCATGCGCTGGAGGCGGGTCAGCCCAGAGCAGCAAGGCCACGTCAAAGAACACTGCAACGATTCAGGAAAGGGGGAAGAAGGGAGTTTGGTGAGACCAATTTGCAAGCAATTAAGGAGATGATAACCAAGAATCTGGAAGGCTGGTCAGAGTGCAGTGTCAGAGATGTATTTCCCTCTTTCCTGACTGCAGCAAGAAGTACACGGGACCGGGTTCTGGTCCCCATGTATACACAGGACAGGGAGAGGTTGTGGAGAGGGGATGAGGTGTGAACTCAGGGAGGTGTGAACTCCAGAGTCCCATGGGACATGAGGATGCTATAAAGCAGCACCAGGTGCAGGCTGAGCTTGAATTTGTCTCCTAAACTCAAGACTTGGCCAGAGAGAAGAGGAAATATTGAGCTCCTGGACTGTCGGGACTCCAGCTGCAGCCCCAGCGCCCCCAGCTATGCCACCTCTCTGGGCCTCTGAAACT
>PVKS010046207.1:0-13421 GCA_004027875.1 Aplodontia rufa
TTATCACTTTTTGAAATTGATTGTGTAGGAATCATTTAGTTTCCTAAGGTTGAAAATATATATTTTTCCCTTTCCCCCATAACCCTCCCCTTTTTCCCCTACCATCCTTCCTCCCCACTCACCTTTTACTTTCTCTACTAACTTCCTTTAGTTCTTCTATTAATTTGTATTCAGATGGTTCTTTTTGAAATCTTATCCCTCCCATACTCTTCCCTTTATTATACTCTAGCTTCCACAAATGAGTGAAAACATGAATTTTGAGTTTCTGAGTTTGGTTAATTTTACTCAGCATGATATTCCCCATTTCCATCCATTGGAAACTGAATGCTAAAATTTCATTCTTTCTAACAGCTTAGTAGAACTCCATTAGGTATATATATATCACAACTTCTTAATCCGTTTATCTAGTGACAGGCATCTGGATTGATTCCATAATTTAGCCATTGTGAATTGTGCTGTTATAAACATTGATGTGGCTATATCACTATAGTATACCAATTTTAGGTCCTGTGGGAAGATTCCCCAGGAGTAAATAGCTGTGTCATATAGTGGTTCCATTCTTAGTTTTTTGAGGAATCTCCATACTGCCAAATCAGAGTGGTTGAAGTAGTCTGTAGTCCCACCAACAGTGCAGAAGTGTTCCTTTCTCCCCACAACCTCACCAGCATTTATTGTTGTTCATCATCTTAATCTTTGCCATTCTAAGTGGAGTGAGATGAAATCTTAACATAGCCTTGGTTTGCATTTCCCTTATTGCTTTAGATGTTGAACATTTTTTCATATATTTATTGGCAATTTGTGTTTCTACTATTGAGAAATTTCTGTTTAGTTCTCTTGCCCATTTGTTGACTGGGTTATTTTTTGGAGGGTTGATGTTAAGTTTTTTTTATTTTTTTTTTGCATATTCTGGGTATTAGTCTACTATCAGAGGGAAAGGCTAGCTAAGATTTTCTCCTATTCTGTAGGCTCTCTCTTCACAATCTTGATCATTTCCTTAGCTGTTATAGAAGCCTTTTAGTTTAATGGCATCCCACTTGTTGATTCTTGGTTTTATCTCTAGCACTTTAGGGATATTATTAAAGAAGTTAGTGCCAGTTCTTATATGATCGAGTGTTGATCCTATGTTTTCTTCAGTAGTTGTAAGGTTTCTGGTCTGATTCCTAAGTCTTTGATCCATTTTGATTTGAGTTTTGTGAAGGGTGATATAAAAGAATCTAATTTCATTTTTCTACATAAAGGTATCCAGTTTTCCCATACTGTTTGTCAAAGAAACTATCTTTTCCCCCAGATATATTTTTGCCTCCTTTGTAACATATTATAAGGCTATAGATTTTCGGATTTGTCTCTGTATCTTAATTCTATTCCATTGGTCTTCATGTCTATTTTGATACCAATACTATGCTGTTTTTGTTACTACAGCTCTGTAGTATAATTTCAAATCAGGTATTGTGGTATCTCCTGCTTTGCTATTCTTGTTTATTATTGATTTAACCATTCTGGGTCTCTTATTCTTCCGAATGAATTTAAGAATTGGTTTTTTTTTCCCCTAATTCTGTGAAGAATGTCATTGGTATTTTTATGGGGATTGTGTTGAATCTGTATAGCACTTTTGGTAACATGACTATTTTGACAATATTAATTCTGCCACACATAGGGTGTGTTTCCATTTTCTAAGATCTTCAATTTCGTTCTTCAGTAACCATAATTTTCATTGTAGAGCTCTTTTACCTCTTTGGTTAAGTTAATTTTTATTTTTGAGGTTATTATGAATGGGATAGTTTTTCTAATTTCTTCCTTGGTTGATTCACTGTTAGAGTATAGGAAAGCTATTGACTTATGAGTGTTGATCTTATATCCTAAAACTTTATTAAATTCATTTATAAGTTCTAGAAGTCTTCTGGTGGAGTTTTTTGGATCTTCTAAATATAGGATCATATTGATAGCAAACAGAGATAGTTTGACTTCTTCTTTTCCTATATGTGTCCCTTTGATTTCCTTATCTTGCCGGATTTCTTCTGCTAACATTTCAAGAACTATATTAAATAGGAGTGGTGACAGTGGACAGCCTTGTCTTGTTGTTAAATTTAGTGGGAATGTTTTCAGGTTTTCTTTCCATTGAGTACGATATTGGTGATGGGTTTGTCATAAGTGCCCTTTACAATATTGAGGAGAGTTCCTTTAACCCTTAACTTCTCCAGTGGTTTTAACACAAATGGGTGTTAGAATTTTTTGAAGGCCTTTACTACATCTGTTGAGATGATCATGTGATTTTTATCCTTAATGCTGCTTAAGTGATGAATCACACTTACTAATTTGCATATGTTGAAACAACCTAGCATCCCTGGAATGAAACTAACTTGATCATGGTGTATTATCTTTTTGATGTGTTTTTTAATGTGGTTTGCTATCGTTTTGTTAAGGATTTTTGTATCTATGTTCATCAGGGATATTGGTCTGTAGTTTTCTTTCCTTGATGCATCTTTGTTGGGTTTTGGTAGCAAGTATATGATTCCCTCATAAAAAAATACTTGGGAGTGTTCTGTCTTTTTCAATTTTGTACAATAACTTAAGAAAGAATGGTGTTAGTTCTTCTATAACATTCTGGTAGAACTTGGCTGAGAATCTATAAGGTCCTAGGCTTTTCTTTTTTGGAAGTCTTTTAATTGCTGTTTCAATTTCATTGCTTGATATTGATCTGTTTAGGATTTCTATATCGTCCTGACTCAGTTTGAGCAAGTCATAATATGTGGAAATTGGTCCATGTCTTCCAGATTTTCTAGTTTGTTGGAATATAAATTTTCAAAGTAGGTTCTGATAATTCTCTGGAATTCAATGGGGTCTATGTGCTATTTCCCATTTCATCTCTGATTTTGTTGATTTGCTTCATTTCATTCCTCCTTCTGTTAAGTTGGTGAAGGGTTTATTAATTTTATTTAGCTTTTCAAAGAACTAACTCTTTATTTCGTTAATTCTTTGTATTTTTATTCTCAATTTCATTGATTTAAGCTCTTATCTTTATTATTTTCTGTCTTCTACTGTTTTGGGGATTGCTTTGCTCTTCTTTCTCTAAGGACTTGAGGTGCAGCATGAGTTTATTTATTTGGGATTTCTCTAATTTTTAATGCAGGCACTCAGTGCTATAAATTTTCCTCTTAGGAATACTTTCAATACTTTCATACTGTCCCAGAGATTTTGATATATTGTGCATTCGTTCTCATTCAGTTCTTCTCATTTATTTATTTATTTATTTTTGTTCTAATTTCTAAGAGTTTCCTGATTTCTGTTCTCATTTCTTTAATCCATTCTTCATTCAAGAAAGTATTATTCAATCTCAATGTTTTTAATATGATTTCTTTTCATTTTATTGCTATTGGTTTGTAGCTTCATTCCATTATGATCTGATAGGATACAAGGAATTATGTCTATTTTTTGTTTTTGCTAAGTTTTCCTTTATGGCCTATAATATGATATATTTTGGAAAAAGTTCCATGCACAGCTGAAATGAAGGTAAATTCAGCTTTTTTGAGATGGAATACTCTGCACATGTCTGTTAGGTCCAGTTAATTTATAGTATTGTTTAGATGATGATATATTTATTGACTTCTTGTTTTGATGATCTATCTATTGGTGTTAAGAGTATATTGAAATCTGGGGAAGTGCTCTTTTGTGTTCCAGCCATGAGGCAAACAGTTTTGCCATGTGCTGCTACCATGATTTACTTACCTTGTCATAGGCCCAAAAGCACTGGGGCCAATCGATCATGTATTGAAACCTCCAAAACTATTAGCCATAATAAATCTGTTTTCTTAATAAATTAATTATTTCAGGTATTTACAGTGCTGTGAAGCTGAATAACAAGGAAAATTTCAGTTCTTACTTCTTAACTCATCAAATAAAAGTGATTCTCAACTAGCCACATATGAAGGCAGACCTAATGCTCATCTTATAGATAGTTGAAAGCAAAAGGAAGCATATCCAGTCATTGAAGATGCCTTTGTTCTCTGGGACCTAAAATACAAGGGGATCCCTCTTCTGTAATCACATAGGAATGCCTCTATTCTCTCAAATGGCTGTAGACATCACAGTGGTAGAAAAGTTGTCATGGTGGTTATTTTGTTGATGGTAATATGGATGAGTTTAACCTTCCTTCTCTAATGGAGTGACAGAGGTCAGATGGTGGCACTTAACTGCCAAAATCTAGGGTAATAGTTATCATAATGACTAGTAAAGTGGAATGACAGACAGCCAAGGGAGCTTAACCACAGAAGATTATGGAATTGCTTAAGAGTACAACATAATACTAGTGGACAAATGGATGCATAATCAATAAATGTACGCTAAATACATACAATTCAAAGTTAGCAAAGGAGCAAAAGGCTAGAGGAGTGTGTCAATCCTTTGCCTACTACCAATACCTGGTTCAGTCCCCAAGAAAAAGGACCCTCTGATACCCTAAGTATATACTGTGTTAATTCCTACAGTCATTTTCCAAGGGGAACTTTACTCATCTACTTAATTAAATAGGAAAAATGGAACCCCAAGAAATGTGGAGAATTGTCACAGATCCCTTACATGAGTGGGATATTCAAGATCCCTGCAAAGAAAATCCTGGCCAAAAGTTGTCTTCTAAGTATCCTAGGGAGTCATCTTCCTGTTGCTTTAAGAATCATACAATTTGAAGTTATTATTAGCTTAGCCGTCTAACATTCTGCTTCCCGATGTATTCTAGCTTCCAGAGATGAGAGATAAAATTTGGCTCTTGAGTCTCTGAGATTGGGATACTTCACTTAGCATAATTCTTTCCATCTCCATCCATTTGATATCAAAAGCCATAATATCGTCTTCTCTAATGGCCGAGTAGTATTCCATTGTATATATGTACCAAAGTTTTTGTATCCACTTGTCGAGTGAGGGGCATCTGGGTTGGTTCCATAATCTAGCTATAGTAAATTGAGCTGCTATAAACATTGAGGAAGCCACATCACTATAACATGCTGATTCTAACACTTTTGGGAAAATACCCAGGAGTGGGATAGCTGGGTCATTAGGTGGTTCCATTCTTAATTTTTTGAGGATTCTCCACACTGCTTTCCATAGTGGCTGAACCAGTTTGCAGTCCCACCAGGAGTGTAACAATGTTCCTCTTTTCCCACAGCCCCTCCAGCATTTAGGATACTTGGAGGCGTAAGGTGGGGGACAGGGTGGAGGAGGGCTTAGGAAGAACACCTAGGAGACTGGAGGGTGGGAATATGGGGGAATCATCTCAGAAGTAGATTTCTGACTTCCATGAAATATCCATTTAACTTAGGGGTTCTTCTGGGGGGAAACAGCAACATGGGGAACCCAAGCTGGGCATCGATGACATGGCATTAGCCCTGGATAACTAAGTATATATACATTTATTCTTGAATGTTTGATCATGTTTTCACCTCAATTGCAACTCTATATCTATCTAATTTAAAAAAAGTTGTCTTCTGATCAGTTCTACCTTCTGGTTTTTACTTTCTCAGATGCTAAATGTATAAGTGAAATTGACATACTTGGCCCTCACACTGTATCTGTAAAAGATATTATAGTGGAGAAACAAAAAGAGAAGGCTCTGACAATGTCCCCTTCACTTTGGCTAAGAGAGTAAATCAAAAACAGTATTGTATCACCATAGGGATGAAGGGAATTGGTATTACCTTTAAGGATCTTAAGGATGTAGGAGTAACAGGGCCTCAGGAACCTTACTTTTTGGCAAATTTGTTCATTTCTATTTCTATCAGAAAATGTGACTTTGAAAAGCTACCATTCAAATAGAGTACACAAAATATTGATGGGCAATGTTGCTCCAGATCCATGTCAGTTTGTACATTATCTATTTTAGAATTTTCCAAAGAAATACAAACCTCCTGGACATCGCATGGGATAGCATAATGATTCATTGCATTGATTAAATCTTGTGGATGAGGCAGAATGAGCAAGAAGTACATACTACACTAAAGACTATGGGAAGACAAAATTGACCAGAAAGCTGGGAAATAGGAGAGCTGTCTCTTGTCTGAAGTTCTTAGAGAGCCAGACACTGGGGACATGAAGGATCATTCTTTCCAAAGCAAAAGGTAAAATGCTGGATTTTTCATCTGCTGCCATAAAGAGTTGTGGTCCAGTTTTTTGAGCTCGACAGGCAAGGCTAGGAGTAATGCTTTGTGCATATAGTGGGTGTCATAAAAGACAGCTAACTTGGCTGTGGAAGCCAAGTGACCAATAGTTATGGACTTTACCTTAGAGGATCCAAAGGTAAACAAAGACAGATATTAAGTAAAGGAAAGGGTAACGAGCTCCAATCTTGTCAGAGTGACCCTGGGAAACGCTTTTCCTCAAGGAAACCTAGAGCTACTCAATAAAAGATAACTATGAAAGAGGGTACATATCCAAGACTCCTTATTAGTCACTGGATCTGAGCAGCACTGGGGATAGTTTGGCTTGGGAAAGGTTTGACCTCATGGAAGGCAGCTCTCTGTAGCTGAGATGATCACCCAAACAAGCTGACAGCTGAAGGGTATCTGCTGACAGCACCCCAGCAGCTGGGACAACAAATTCTTTCTTGGTGGAGAATCAGGGCAGCACCTCTTCACATTCATCCTATACATCGTGGCATCCTATACATGTTTAGAGCCAGGGCATCCCAGCTGGATAGATTTAACAATGACATCTGGGCCCTGTGCTTACTAAATGTTTGAGTTACAGAAAATTACTTAACCTCTTGGTTTTATCACCTATAAGGTGAAGATAATGATAGTGCTTACACTGTGGGGTTATTGTTATCTATAAATAAGGCATTGGCATGCTAAGAACTTAGCATCATACTCCAAAGTGTCAATTATCTCTATTATCATTAATTATTTGTAAACCAAGATCAAGCAGTTAAACTAATACATGTGTCCAGTATAATCATGATTAATTATGTCCAGATTGTTTCTACTTATGTTTTTCCTTCTAATTTCTTCCTGAATAGTGTTTCAAAATTCCCATGTGGCTTTCTTTTGGTGAATGTTGGGTACTGAGCAGAAAGGTAAGATCAGCAGAGGAGATTAAAAGGGGAAAATTCTTTGTTTTGTTTGCTTACTGCACCAGTAGCCCTAGCAACTCCGTTACAGGTTGGCTCTGTGGACACCCTAGTTCCACTCAGATTTATGCTGCATGGGTTGCAGACATGTGAGGATGAATTTCCCAGGTTTCTTCCTATCCTAACACTCTTCTGTGACACCTTAATCTTCTGATCAAAGGCTTCTACTTTCTGGAGAAGTAGAGCATAATTTGACCAAATCTAATTTTTCCATGCATATGGGTATGTTTTTATTTCCCCCCTCCATGAAGGAAAAAAAAGAAGAAGGAGAAAATGGAAGGAAAGCAGCATATGTTATTTCTTCGCTGCCATCTGAAGCAGCCAAGCTGAGAGCCAATTTATTCAGCTTAATTCATTCCAGATTTCTCAAGGAATAAACAGTGTTCTTGAGAGTTCTCAGATGTTTGGCCAATAGAGATCCAGTTGCCCAAGAGAGCTAATGTCAGACATGCAGGTAGCCCTCAGTTAGGGCACGAGGTCGCAGAGAAGGAGGGTAGACCCCAGATGCTTTCTGGGAGACCCTTGAGGCTCCAGGGCTGGGTGTTGTGACCACTGCTTAGCATACACTCTGCCTCTACTAAATAGTCCATTAAGGTCCCTGGAAGCAATATTATGTTTCACTGCTTAAAACTCAAACCAAATCTGCAGAGAGAGAGAAAGGGTTTCTTGCTCACAAAAAGAAAAGCAAAGGGAACTTTATTCATGCTCTTTTCCTATGAGTCCGACACATCCTCTAAGAGCTCCTCAGGCTCCACCATTTCTCTAAAGCCTTCCTAGATTTTCAGCCTATGCTGATGAAGGATTCCTGAGAGTCACCTAAATCCCATCTCTCCGGTGAGAAAATGGAGGCTTTGCTGATCTCTGAACACCAACCTTACTGATATTTTGTGTCACTATTACATACAGAAAGATTATGTCCTTTAGAGGTGGGTGGTGGGTGGTTGTGGGTTCCAATTTTTCTTCATTCTTGCAATGTGAATTTAGGCAAGCTAGGTCTTCGAAAGTATTTCTTCATCTGAAACATAAAGATGATAATTTCTAAATTATAGATAATATGTACCAATAAAGCAGTCCCACTGTCATTTTTATTTTTTGTTGCTTTATTAATTGAGCTTGGTTTCCTCTAGTAAATCAGAAGCTCCTTGAAGGACTATGGAGCACCATGGTGAGGGGGCCCACTTGTGAGCTGTCTGTACTCAGATCCAATCCTAACCCACTCTTACCTTGCTCTGTATCACTGGAGATGACCCTGGAAGGCTGCACTTGCCAGGCTCCTGGTGAGACAGTTCCACCTAGATTGAAGCCAGAGATGAGGCAGAGGGTTGCAAAAGTCACGATATGCCTCCCCCTTCTCAGACTCAGGATGTGCTCGGGTCTGGCTGTGTCTCCTCTGGTCACTAGACCAGCTTATCTCATTCTGTTTCCCTCCAGATGATCCTGACCATGGGCTCTGGCAGCATTAGCTTCTACTGGGTTCCTGCAGCTTAGGGGTGAAAGTGGTTCCTACCCTCGTTCCCCTCTGGGTAACTCATTGCCTTCTCTGGCTTCCTAGCAACTCTTTCACCACTGTATCCAGTTTTCTCTGCTTGAGGTTGAGTGCTTCCTGGATGAACCCTGACTCTTGTATTGTGCATGGAAATGGTACTCAATAAATAATCGCTGTTGTACTTTTAAAAAGTTATTAAGGGGAACTGGTGGATAAAGAACAGTGGGAATCATCACATCTAAAGCATACATAAAGTCTTAACATCCTTGCATTGTAAAGAAACTGAAGACCAGAAAAGAGAGATGATTCTCCCAAGATAACACCAAGAGGAAAATGTCCAGCACGTACGCTCGCATGAAGGCATTCCTAACAAAGCCACGTTGCAGATAGTGTAGGCTATGTGTTACTTGAGCACAGAGATTCCTCTTATCTATTGATAGCTCCTAACATAGCTAGCTACTCTGTAAATGTTTCATACTCACTGGCTGGTAACAGAAAACTTCTTAGAGGAGGGAAAAGATAAGACACCATTATGTATTACAGTACCCAACTTATTTGTAAAATGTTGGCATTAAAATTTGACATACTAACTTTTGTCCAATACTATGGAAGACAAATGTTAGATTTCCTAAATAAGCCACAGATCAACTTCTTTGGGCAAAAATCAGTATTTATTAGGCTCAATTTGTAGTTGAGGGGTCTAATGACAAAGTAAGGTCCCATTCTGAACTTAAACAGATCTTCCGATTGCAAAATGAATACTGCTCCAATTACACTGTCCTATGATCCCTATCTGACATCTGAATTAGATACAACATCTGGAAGCCATAACATATTTAGCCATAATGACAACATTAACAAGTTAGAAATATCCTTTTCAAACCGTATGCTCACAGCCCCAAGGAGTTTACAAAGGTGTCCTGGGGCTACTTCAAGCCAAAGAATAAACTTGCTGGATCTTTCTGAGCATGAAATTTACCTGAAGATTTGAATAAATATTTAAGTACTTTAATAAAAGATCATTTCCCATTAAGGCTAATACCAATATATTATAAAGAATATGAAATTCTCATGATTTTATTATAAAATAAGTAAAATAAATAAAACCATTTTTTTCATTTATAGTTTAAACTTCAGGAAGTGCTACATTTCTAGGAATGTGTCCTCACCTTCTATTTCACATATTTCATTAGAAGACATTTTAAAAAAAGAAATCAAAGTAAAATATGCGCATATTATAGTGAACTCAATCATTCTTCTCTCCTTTCTCACCTACCTTCTCCTTTAGTCTTATTTCCTGAAACAGGTTGCTATGTGTTTCCATGTGTTCCAATCTTTAGGTAACATTTTTATTATTATTTCTCAATGAATCAACTTTAAATATTACACAGAAACTTCTGCCTATGAAAATGAAGATTTACTTAGACACACCTAAAAATGTCATCAACCCACTATGGGTTTGCCTTTCATGCTCTTAATGATGGTTTTAGATTAATAATATCTCAAAATTGTTGTGATAAAAATAATTAGATTATTTTTTGTATGTGTGTGTTGCTTAAGTAGGCTCTCTCTACTTTGAGGACATGAAGATATTTTTCTCTGTTATCTTTTAAAAGCTGTATTGTTTTGTCTTTTTTGTTTAGATTCACAATATACCTGGTATTTATTTTTGAATATGTTATAAGGTAGGGAACAAGTTTACATTTTCATAGTGTGGAAGAATACACTTACAAATACATTCTTATTCCATATATAACCAACAATAGGCTCACTTAAATAATATATATGAAGACCATCTTCAAATTGATGAGAAAAAACTGAGAATCAATTGGAAACCAGCTTTGGTGTTGAAAAACAATAAACATGTCTTAGAAGAGGATATTGTAATGGCCAATCCACATATGAAAATATACCTAACCTCATGTAATCACAGAGATACAAACTAAAATCAAATTGAGAAATCATTTATAGTCTTCAGTGACAAATTTAATTTAGCTAACAATAACAAATGTTGAGATAGATGTAGAGCAATAGAGACTCTATTGGACTACTGTGGGAATATAAGCTGCTAAACCACTATGAAAGACCAATTGGCCGAATCTACTGAAGTTGCACATAAACACACCCTTCAATAAGCTGATCTGCTTTTTGGTACACACAAAGCAATGTGTGCACAGAGGCACCAAAAGATGTGCACAGGAATTATGTGGTAGTATTATTCACAATAATCCCAGAATGGAAACAACCTGAAAGTCCACAAATAATAGAATGGGTTAACATGCTGCAGTGAAAGATTTTGATGAAGATCCAAACAAGCAGCCTATTTGAGAGTGTTGGAAGAAGGCACCAGGTTATCATTAATGGCTAGAGGAACTCTATCTAATGAGTCTATTAGTTTGCAAGGGTTGCCATTATAAAGGATTCCAGACCAGGTGTCTTAAACCACAGAGATTTTGTTGGTGTCTGGAAATTTTAGATCAAAATTCAAGAACTTGAGAGAGCTGATCTCTTCTTATAGCTCTCCCCTGGCCATGCACTTTGCCCGTCTTCTCCCTGTGTCTTCACATACTCTTCCCTCTGTATGTCTCTGTCCTTGTTTCATCTTTTTATAAGAACATCAACCATATTGGATAAGGGCCCACCCTGAAGGCCTCATTTTAACTAAATGCCCTGTTTAAAGACTATCTCCAAATACAGTCATGTCCTGAGTTACTAAGTGTTAGGACCTTGACATGTGACTGGCGGGAACACAGCCCAGCCCATAACAATGTTGAGGAATCAGATCTTGTTTCTGAGGATTGGCAATATTTGCTTAACCTGAGTGGTGGCAACCATGGGATTTAACTTAGTGATGATTTATGTCAAGGAACGTTTTTTTCTCCTTTTTTGGGTATATGTCATACTTCACAATACAAAGGATAAACTCAGATAGAATTAATAAAGCGAATTAGGCAACTTTGAAGTAACAAACAACCCTAAAGTCTCAGCAGTTTGTAACAGCAAGCATTTATTTCTCCTCTCCATTACTTCTTGGTGGCCGTGGGTCTATTGAACTTCTGATGAAGGAAAAGCCTTTATTTGGGACATGCCATTCTGTGGATGAGGGAAAAGAAAAAAAGTTATAGAAAGTCGGGATGTCCCTTAAACCAAAAATTATACATATAATTTGGAATCATTTTGAAACAATGCTGCTGACTGCCAAGGACATGCAAGCAGGCAAAGAAGCAACTCAGGTCACACACCCACAGGCAAGGTTCTGAAGAGCTCCCATAGACACCAAAGGGTATAATTTGGGATAACAAAATAATTTACCACAAAAAGCCAATAGAAAATAATAAAGCTGGAAGAAAATACTGAAGATACAGAGAACAAATATAGAAATTTCTGATCAAAGTATTTAAATACTTGAACAATGTAAAATATTATGTCAAGTCAAAACTCCTTGGAGAATTTGTTTTAGAACCTCAAAGTCGAAAAAGTCTATTTGACCTAAGATTCTGAAACTATAAAGTTGACTACAGAACATTGAAACCTTCTGAATTAAAAAAAAAAATCACAATGTCCGAAGTTAAAAGACAAGGTGCAAATACCTGAAGTTCACATCACAGGCAAGGAGGAAATGTTTCGGAGAATAGCATGTGGTTCTAGAAATCAATAAAAAATGAATAACTGAACTTGAAGATTTGCCCTGTGTTACCTTCATTCCTGGAGCCCCAGACCACCTAGATGGGCAATGACAAAAGCAAATAAAAAAGGCTCAAATATACAAAAAAAAATCCCCAGTTGCATTTATAAATGAGTTAAATATAAATTAAAGTCATAATGAGATACCATATTTTCAACCAATTGGATGGGCAAAGTAGATCTTACATATCTTCAGGCCAACAGTTAATCTTACATATTACTCATATCTTTTGAGCAAATATGCATCATACACATAGCACATGTACAAAAAGAAGCACACAGAATGATATTTATTATAGCCTTATCTGTGAAAATGACAAAGATGGGAAAGAGACCTTCACCTCACTGGTAAAGCGAACTACAGTACATGCATACAGACAATGAAATAATATGCAGTCATTAAAACAGATACCTCTCTACTCACTAAAATGGAATAATCTTCAGCACTGATTACAAAAAACAAGGGAAGTACAGAACTTTGTCTAGAAGGCCATTTTATGTGGAAAAGAAAACTGTCAGAAAGCTATTAACTAGCTGATTGTGTCCAGGAAGGAGAATAAAGTGGATGGCAGACAGGAAGCAAATGTTACTTTTCTTTCTTTTGTACCTTTTTCTTTTAGGATCATGTGGCTGGATTACCTAACTATGAACAACCAATCAACCAACCAACCAGCACTCTAACAAACACAAATGGACAATCAGGAAAAACTGAGAGAAGTTGCATAATGAACCAAAAGGACCTCAGGTTCATTATCAAATGGATCAGAGTTCAAATCCTAGCTCCACCTGTGGGAAGTATGCTTCCCTGAGTTTTGTAGAATGTAAATCTATTGTTATGTCTTAGATGTGAGGTGTCCCCCAAAAGCTCATGTGTGAGACAGTGCAAGAAGGCTTAGAGATGAAATAATTGGGTTATGAGAGCCCTCACCAATCAGTGAATTAATCCCCTGACAGGGATTAACTGAGTGGTAACTGAAGGCAGGTAGGGTGTGGCTGGAGGAGGTGGTCATGTGGTTTGATATATATTTTATATCTGGCAATTGGCACCTTCACTCTGCCTCCTGGTGTGATGCCTTGGGCCCCTTTTTTCCATCACACTCTTCTACCATGGTATTCAGCCTCACCTAGAACCCTGAGAAA
>PVKS010046208.1:0-13422 GCA_004027875.1 Aplodontia rufa
AGAAAAGGCAAGTTTACAGAAACAGAAAGTAGGCTAATGCATGTCCCAGGGTGAGAAAGTAAATGAAAATTGACTGCTAACGGGTACTAATTCTCTTTTTGGGTGAAGAAATTGTTCTAAATTAAGAATATGGTGATGGTTACAGAATTCTGTGAATATTTTTTTAAAATATTGAAGTATATGCTTTAAATTGGTGAATTAATGTTGTATATAGATTTTTACTCTACTGCAATATGTGTTCATACATACAGAAAGACACACACAGAAAAAAAAAATTGAAATCAAGTTGCCTGAACAGAGGGTTGGAGGGAAAAAAAACTAAAGGAAAAGAAGAAAACATCCAAACATTAAGATTGAATTTAGAAAGTCTTAAGAGGGAATTATTTTACTAAAACTATAATAAAGGCATTTGAGAAGCAAAGGAAAGGGGATTTGGAAGATGACAGACTGCAGAATGGGAGCTTTTACATTTGCTTTTAAGGTGGGATGGGAAGAGCAGAAGCTCCCTTTCTGCAAGGTGAATAAAGGGAAAACTTCACTGAAATCCAATATTTGACAAAGAATATTAGAGATTAGGCTACATTAATTAAGGTGGGAGAAACATATTGGTCTCAGGTGTCAGTTGGCCATAGGACTTGCCCTGCACTACTGTACCTGCAGAAGCGCACCAAGCTCAACAGAGAAAGAGCAAACAGAACAGAAATACATGAAAAACAGATCTGACACAGAAAGCCAAGGTGAGAAGGGCTCCCAATCCTTGGCTGAGCCCAGATGTAACACTTGGGGCACATAAGAGATGACATTGTTCCAAGATGGAGGCAAAGACTCAGGGCAGTTGCCATCTTGGAGATGGATGGGACTCTGGGAATTGGGAAACAAGGCAGGAGTCTGGCAACCAAGGCAAGTGACGGTTCTAACAGTTAGAAGAACCTGGCAAATAACTGAGACAGAACCTAGGGAACCCAGGGAAGATGGCCACCCCAAAAGGTAGATGACCCAGGTTGGCAGCTGTGCCAAGAGACAAGTGACTTGACTGATTGCATTTTCAGGCACAGGGAGATCTACACAGCAGGATAAATGTCACTACTTGGTACCTGTGGAAAGAATAAGTACAAAACAGACACAGAGGCTATTGTGCCCTGAGAGTCTTAAGTTGAAAAAGTAACGGCATAGCGAACTGGCTAGCTCCTCTGTCCAATCTGGAGGCACACTTAACCAGCTGAGGTGGGACTGCAATCCAACTTGGCAGGCCCAAGTGCGATCAGGGACTAAGTCCAGGAAGTCCAGAAAGGCTCTGTCTGTGGACAACAGAGGCAATGAAAGACTGCACCCCTACTCCGCGATAAGAATTCAGAGATTACCAAAATCTGATTCCAGTTGAGACCAGCAGAAGTTGGACACTTGGTGGGTGATCATCTATCCTCTCCAAATCAGGCTGCACCCTGCAAAGCCCCAGAGGCCTGATTAGGCTCAGTCTAACCATCATTATCTTCACTCTTTGACTCAGTAGTAGACACACACTGAGAGTATTTTGAACCAAGATCTGGGTGCTGTGGTCAAAACTCTAGCCAACAGTTTCCAACTACCCTCATGGTCATTGTTGATCTACTCAGTGAAAATATTTATCTCAACCTTTCATTAGAAGGGTGTTGTTAGTTTCTCTCTTTCTTTCCTTAAGTCTACATTTCCTTTATTCACACTATTCTTTTCATTTTAATGTAAATATTTATCTTGACCTGCCTTCTGTGATTAGCTTTCATTGGTATATTTTGCTTGTGCATTTTATTGTCTATCATTTGGATGGTCTTTTAATGCATCTTCTACCATTCCTCCTGGAATCAGCAAGTTTCTCCTGCTTTATTATTCTTCCTTTATGTTATTATCTGTTTTTGTTCTCTGTTTATTTTAATCTTTCACATACTACATGCTGTTTTTGTTACTATGGCCCTATAGTATATATAGTATATATAATTGAGATACCACCTACTTCCTCTTTTTTGCTGGCTATTCTGGGTCTTTGATTATTCCATACAAACTTGAGAATTTTTTTTCTATATCTGTGAAGAATGGCATTGGTATCTTGATGGGGATTGCATTAAATCTGTATAGGGCTTTGGGTGGAATAGCCATTTTGATTATATTAATTCTACCTAACCATGAGCATGGAATATTTTTCCATCTACTCAAGTCTTCTGCAATTTCTTTTTTTAGTGTTTGATAGTTTTTGTTGAAGAGATCTTTAATATCTTTTGTAAGGTTGATGCCCAAGTATTTTATTTTTTTGGAGGCAATGGTGAATGGGACAGATTTCCTGATTTCTTCTGCGGACTTGTTGCTGGAGTAAAGGAAAGCTATTAATTTATTGGTATTTAACATATAGCCAGCCACATTGTTGAAATCACAAGTTCTAGAAGTCTTCTGGTCAAGCTTATTAGATGTTCTAGTTGTAGAATCACGTTATGAGCAAGTAGAGACAAATTGACTTCCTTTTTTCCTATTTGAAATCATTTGATTTCCTTACCTTGCCTGATAGCTCTGGCAAGGGTTTCAAGGACTATATTGAATAAGAGTGGTGAAAGTGGACATCTTTGTCTTGTTCCTGAATTCAGTGGAAATCCTTTCAGTCTTTCTCCATTGAGCATAATGTTGGCTATGTGTCTGTCATAAATGGATCTTACATAGTTAAAGTGTCTTCCCTTAATCCCTAGTTTCTCTAGGATTTTAAGAATAGAAGGGTATTGAATTTTATCAAAGGCCTTTTCTGCATCAATTGAGATGATTATATGATTTTCATTTTTCTTTCTCTTTAAGTGGTGAATTACATTTATTGATTTGCTTATGTTGAACGAGCCCTGTTTTCCTAGAATGGAGCCCACTTGATCATGATGTATTATCTGTTTAATGCACTTTGGGATCTGATTAGCTAGATTTTTATTAAGGATTTTTGCATGTATGTTCATTAAGGAAATTAGTCTGTAGTTTTCTTTTCTTTATGTGTCTTTGTTGGATTTTGGTAATATTTTCTTCATAAAATGTGTTTGGGTGTGCTCCAAGCCTTTTAATTTCATGGAAGAACTTATAGAGGATCTGTGTTAATTCTTCAGTGAAAATTCCATAGAATTTTACCGTATGTTCATCCAGTCTTGGGCTTTTCTTTTTTGGAAGACCTTTCATTACTGCTTCGATTTTGGTACCTGAGATAGGTTGGTTTACATTTTCAATGTCCTCTGGTGTTAATGTGGATATGTCGTATACGGCCAATTATCTTTCCATATCTTCCAGATTATCAAATTTGGCAGAATATAAATTTTCAAAATAAGTTCTGATAATCTTCTGGATTTTGGTTGAGTCTGTGGTAATATCTCTGTTTTCATCTTTGATTTTGTTGATTTGCTTCACTTCATTCTTCCTATTTGTGATGTTGGCAAGGGATCTTTTGTTTCTTTTTTTTTTTCAAAGAACCAACTCTTTGTTTTATTGATAATTTGTATTGTTTCTTTGTTCTCAATTTCATTTATTTTTAGATCTGATTTTGGTTATTTCCTGTTTTATATTAGCTTTGGGATTAGATTATTCCTCTTTTTGCAGGTGTTTGATTTGGAGTATAAGACTATTTATTTGGGCCCTTTCTTAATTTTTGATGTGTGCACTCAGTGCTATAAATTTATGTCTTAAGAATGCTTTCATACTATCCCAGAGATTTTGATATGTTGTTTCTTCATTCTCATTCATTTCCAAGAATTTCTTGATTTCTGCTCTCATTGTCTCTTTTATCCATCCTTCATTTAATGAGGGTATTATTCAATTTCCAAGTATTTGAGTAATTTCTGTTGGTTTTCTTATTGTTAATTGCTAAGATCAGAGTATTGTGGTCTGACAAGACACATGGGACTATATTAACTTTTTTGTATTTGTTAAGGTTAGCTTGGTGAACTAGAATTTGGTCTATTTTAGAGAAGGATCCTTGAGGTGCTGAGAAGAAGGTAAATTCAGCCAATTTAGGAGGGAATATTCTGTAGAAGTATGTTAAGCCCAATTGATTAATACAATTGTTCAGATTGAAGATGTATTTATTGATTTTTTGTTTTGAATAACTGTGTATTTTTGATAATGTTGTTTTGAAGTCCCCAAGTATTGTCATTTTGAGATCAATGAGGGGTTTATTGTCCTTGAGTATTTTTTTCCATATATTTGGGGAGGGTTGTAATTAGGGGCATAAATGTTAATTATCATTTTATATTCTTGATGAATTGTCCCTTTATGTATGATGTAGTGTCCATATTTGTCCTTTCTGACTAGTTTTAGATCAAAATTAATTTTACCAGGTATTAAGATCACCATTGTTTTCTTTCAAGGTTTGAAAAATATTATTCCAAACTCTTCTGGCCTTCATTGGCTGATCTGAAAAATCCATAGAGATCCTAATTGGTCTGTCTGAATGTGATTTGGGGTTTTTCCCTAGCTGCTTTTAGAATTCTCTCTTTAAATTCTCTGTTATTCATTTTATATATGATATGTCTTGGTGAATTTCTCATTTGGTTAGGCCTGTTTGTTGTCCTACAAATATCTTGGATTTGGTATTCTGGGTCAATTCTGATGTGATGTAAATTCTCCTTTACAATTTCACTTAGAATGTTCTTAATGCTCCTTCTAT
The DNA here is from genome assembly GCA_004027875.1 of Aplodontia rufa. Taxonomy (NCBI): domain Eukaryota; kingdom Metazoa; phylum Chordata; class Mammalia; order Rodentia; family Aplodontiidae; genus Aplodontia; species Aplodontia rufa. The sequence continues at coordinate 4,655 of PVKS010046208.1, forward strand.
GCTGTATGGAGTTTTCATCCAGTCCAATAACTCTCAGATTGTTTCTCTTCATCTTGTCAAATATTATTTGGAAGTTCTGGTCACGTACAGTAAATTTCTTCTCTTGTCTGTGCTCCTTGAACTCAACATTGCTCAGTTCAGTTGAGGTTCTATTTTCTGTTATTAGTATCCCTTTTCAGGGTTCTAACTTTTTTTTAAATATGGTCTTTCATCCCATGGAATTGCTCCCTTACTTCCTTATATAAGTTATCTCTTATCATTTAAAACTGATCTCTCATTGCTTTCCTTAATTCTTCTTTCAACTCTTTGATTGAATAACTAATCATAATGGTGATACACTTTTTTAGGTTTTCATCTAGGACACCAATCATGGAGTCCTTGGATGGGGAGCTGTGAAGTAGAGGAAGGGAGTTATTTCCCATTTCTTCATTTTCAGATACAGGGGTGTGGCTTGAAGTCCGACAGTGAGTATTACTCTTGTAGGGGTTATTGGAGCTTCTTATGACTTTGCTTTGCTGGGATGGGGTGCTATTTGAATGCTCAGATCAATAGCTGCCAGTCCAGTCAGTGAAGAATTGAGAGCCTATAAGTGCATATACTAGACAGTTTCAACTAAAGAAGTTATAATGATGATTAGCACCTATAGGAGCAGGTTTTTTCCATGAGAGCACTGAAGATATATTATGATAGCAAGCAACTAATTGTTTTCAAGGATGTCCTTTTCTTCAGTTAGCAGGATCTCTATAGGTGGGGAGAAGTAATGTCTAGAAAGCCAAGGAAGTGAGGTAGGGAGGTAGTGTGGAACTTGTGACTTAGAATAAAGAGCTACAAAGTATTAGTGTGGAGTAGGTTATTCAATTAAGAGTAAGGAAAAGATAGAAATGGGATGTGAGTGGGGTAAAGACTTTGGGTGAGGATGAGAGAGAACAGCATATAATTTAGGAACTGCCAGATTTCAGGGAAGAAGAGGTTAGTATGGAGCATGGTTCTATTCGACTCAAAGAGACTGAGGGCTAGTTTGCTATCCTGAAGATTTCCCCCAGTTGGATTCCAATGCTATGGTGGCAGCAGTTGAGTTCAAGAAGACACAGTGACAGTAGAAACCAACCACTAATACATACAAATGAAATTATATATATATATATACATATGTATATATATATATATATATATATATATATCCAAGAGCAACATATTCAGTAATAACAATAGAGCTAAAAAGGTTAAAAATAAAAAATATTAAAAAACATTTAAAAAATGAAAATTAAAAATACTAAACAGCAACAACCGCAGAAAAAACAAAAAGAGAGTTGGGAATGTTCTGAGTTTTTGCTCCCTAGGTCAGTGTGTACTGTGGGGGAGTGTCTTCATATCTGCCATATAGCTGGAGATTCTTCACAGTTGAGCTTGTTGGGGGCGGGTGAAGCTTGGTAATCTCCCTTGACTATGAGTTTTCCTAGAGGATCTCACCCAATTTTTGTGCTGTAGAGTGGTAGAAGACACTGTCTTTTCCACTTCTTGTGAGAATAGAGTTCAGTGCCACCTGAGATGCACTTTTGGGAAGATAATTTTCTGCCTGTCCAAACTCCTGACCCTCTTAAGCCAGGGAGCCAGGAGCTGTAGGAAGTGTAGTAGATCCTGGTGTAGATGTATGGGACTGTGACTGTTCCAAGGAGGGTGGCCAGCCTGAAGTTAGCTTCCCCAGAATCACTGTTGCCACACTCTTGGTTACATTGTGATCTCCAGAGGCCCCAAGTGCTGCTATATGGGGGTGTCATAGTCCTAGCAAGGGAAAAGGGGCATGAAGGAGGCACCAGCCTAACTGGGCCAGTGCTTTTGTGGTTCTCAATTGTAACCACTGGGGGGTATGGAAGCCCAGTCCCACGTGAGGAGCTCAGAACCTATGAAGTCTTGGCTATACACAGAAATCAGAGGCTTAAAGTGAGTCTAGGCTGCCTCTTCTGTTCAAAGGTTCCTAAGGCTGGAAATAGTCCCTGCCTTGTTCTAGAGTTACAGCTTTTGGAGTAACCGCATCATGTGGCCACCTTGGTAAATTTGCCCTACTGAGGCAAGTTCTAGTCACAGTCTCCTCCCATTCAGGCGTGTAAGAGGGCAGGCAGGAAGCCACCACTTGCATGTCCCATGAGCAGGTGAGAGGGTTCCCAGTTCCACACAGTACCCTGGGCAGAAAGCCAGGGCACAGAGTGCTTAGATCTTCTTCTCTGTTCATCAAAAATGAGGTCCCTAATCCACATGTAAACAATGGGTCTGGTTTCATTTTTGATGAAGTGGCCAGATCTGCCCTCAGGGAAATTTCAAGATGGTGGAGCAGGCTAGCTACATTGCATGCAGGAATAGCTGTACGTTCACTATTGTGAGCAATTGAATCTTCTCCAATGCTGGAGAATCAGCTGTTACAAACTGTGAGTGCAGGAGTCTATTTCGGTGATCCCAGTTGTGTCCAAGTTAAATTACTCATGTCCTGCTTCCTCCCCACTGGGATAAGTCTCTATCCCCCCCCCAGGTGTGAAGCCAGCAGCAATTGGAGGGTGCATGACAAACTTGCTGTTTAAATTCTTTAATGCAAAGCTCTTTTCCTTTGGTATTAATGAATTAGGGGGGACGAACTTCCCACACACAGTGATCCTGATCCTACAGTTGGATACCACGTCCAATTCCTGCAGCACAAACTTTTACTTAGGAGTGCCTGGAGATGGCTGCTGATGGTGTGGGCACCATGTTCCCAGACCTGAAGAAAGAAATTCTGATAATATGACAGGCTGAACAATCTTGAATGCATGGAAATCAGAAAAGAAAAAAAAAAAAAGCTTATAGAACATGATCAGAATTTCAAGTGGTCTAGGATGAAATTAGAAGACAAAACCTGAGAGTAATTGATATAGAGGAAAATATTGAACTACAAATATATTAGTTAAAGGAAATTTCTCTCATATCAGAAATGAGTCAGACATACACATACAGGAAGCATATGGGACACCAAATAGATCCATCCAAATGAGAAATTCATTGAGACATCATATTCAAAATGGATAATAGAGTAAATAAGGACAGAGGATGCAAGAGAGAAATACCAAGTCAGATACAGAGCAAACCAATGAAGATCACTTTTGATTTCTCAACCCAGATCCTAAAAGAAAAGAGGGCCTGATATGAGCAATTCCAAGCCCTGAAAGATAACAATTGTGGGATGAGGTTACTATATCCAGCAAAACTCAGCTTCAAATTTGAAGGGGAAATAAAAGCATTCCACAACAAGGACAAACAAGCAGCTTTCATGAACACAAACCAAGCACTATAAAGAATGTTCACAAACTTCAAATAGAAGAAGAAGCAAACATTTTACAAAGCCCACAAGGAAAGGAAAAACAATAAAAGTATAATTTACAAAAAAATTAACCAAGACAAAACAAAATGCAGCAAAATAAAAAATCATTATGGCAGGGATCCATAATCATATATCTATTCTAACACTGAATGTGGACAGTCTCAATGTCCCAATCAAAAGACATAGTTAAGCAGATTGGATCAATAAACAAAATTGAACAATAGAATGCTTACAAGACATTTATCTAACAGCCAAAGACATCCACAGATTCAAGGTGAAAGAATGGAAAAAATCTACCAGGTTTATGGCCCAAGAAAATAATCAGGAGTAGTGGTACTTATATTCAAATTGTAGATTTAAACCAAAAATTTGTCAGATCAAGACAACCACTACATTTTAGTAAAGGAAACAATACAACAAGAAGTTAAACTGTAGTCAGCATCTATGCCCTAAATGTCAGTGCTTCCACATATGTTAAAAAATGCTCCAGGACATATAGTTCCCTATAGACTACAATACAATAATACTAAGGAACTTCAAAAAACATTTTCCACTAATACACTGATCATCAAAGCAAAATATCTCATTCTAGGTAACACTACAAATTAAATGAATTTAATCAACCTCTGTAGAATATTCAACTCCAAAACAGCTGAATTTAGCTTCTTTTTAATAACATATGTATATTTTTCCAAAATAGATCATATTCTAGACCACAATAGAAATCTTAGCAAATACAAAAAAGCTGACATAATCCCATGTGTACTATTAGATGACAATGGGAGGAAGCCAATTGATCAATAGCAAGAAATTTAACAGATCACATAAATACATGGAGATTGAACATACCATTCTAAATGAAGATGGGTCAAAGAGGATATGAGAGCAGAAGTCAAGAAAATCTTGGAAAATAATGAGAATGAGGACCCAACATATTGAAGTCTCTAGTAGATTATGAAAACATTCTTTTTTTTTCCTTCAAATTTATTAGAAGTATATAGCGATACAGGATACAGTTGAGGGGGAAACATTATCAAAACAGTAGCAATCAATGTATATAAACTTTGTTATCCAGGGGTAATGCCAAAGCATAGATAAACCATCATGGGTTTCACATGTTGCAGTTTCCCCCAGAAAAACTCAGGAGTTAAATGGGTAGCTCGTGGAGGAATGACATTGGCTTCTGGGATGGTTCCCCCATCTTCCCAATCACCAGACTCCTATGAGTTCTTCATATACCCTTCCCCCTCCCCATCCTCTTCCCTCCACCTCCAAGTATCCTAGGGAGCTATCCCCTGTTGCACTAAAAGTCATTCAATTTGAGGTTTTGTTAGGTCAGCCATCTGTCCTACTGCTTCAACATAAATTCTAGTATCAACAGATAAGAGAAACCATTTGGCCCTTGAGTCTCTGAGCTTGGGAGACTTCACTAAGCATAATTCTGTCCATCTCCATCCATTTGATTTCTAAAGCTATAATATCGTCCTCTCTGATGGTCGAGCACCATTCCAAAGTATATATGAACCAAAGCTTTTGTATCCACTCGTCAAGTGAGGGGCATCTGGGTTGGTTCCATAATCTAGCTATAGTAAATTGAGCTGCTATAAACATTGATGAAGTCACATCGCCATAATATGCTGATTCCAAATCTTTTGGGAAAATTCCCAAGAGTGGAATAGCTGGGTTGTAAGGTGGTTCCATCCTTAATTTTTTGAGGATTCTCCACACTGCTTTCCATAGTGGCTGAACCAGTTTGCAGTCCCACCAGCAGTGTAACAGTGTTCCTCCTTTCCCACAGCCCCTCCAGCATCTGTCGTCTTTTGTATTTTTCATTTTTGCCACTCTAACAGGAGTGAGGTGGTATCTCATTGAAGTTTTGATTTGCATCTCCCTTATAGCTAATGCTGTAGAGCATTTTCTCATATATTTATCGGCTTTCTGGACTTCCACTGGAGAGAAGCTCCTTTTGAGATCTTTAGCCCATTTATCGATTGGATTTTTTGCAAGTTTGGATTTTAGTTTCTTTAATTCCCTATATATTCTGGATATTAGCCGAGGTGTAGCAGGCAAAAATTTTCTCCCATTCTGTAGGTTCTCTGTTGATGCTCTTGACTAGATCTTTAGCTGTGCAGAAGCTTTTTTAGTTTAATTGCATCCCATTCATTTAATTTTGATTTTACAGCATGCACCGTAGGAGTTCTATTAAGGAAGAAGCTGCCGACTCCTATAAGGTGTAGTGTTGACCCGACTTCTTTTTCTGGTAAATTTAAAGTTGTAGGCTTAATATCAAAGACCTGGGTCTTTGATCCATTTTGATTTAATTTTTGTGCAGGGCGAAAGATAAGGATCCAGCTTCAGTTGTCTACAAATGGTAGTCCAGTTTGTCCAACACCATTTGTTGAACAGGCTATCTTTCTTCCACACTATACTTTTGCCCCCTTTATCAAATATCAAATAGTTAAAGTTATGGAGGTTTGTCTAAAGATCTTCTATTCAGTTCCACTGGTCTTCAGTTCTGTTTTGATATCAATACCATGCTGTTTTTGCTACTACAGCTCTGTAATAAAATTTCAAGTCAGGGATTGAGATGCCCCCTATTTCTTCTTTTCTATAGAGTAGTGTTTTGGCTAGTCTGGGTCTCCTGTTGTTCCATATGAACTTGAGAATTGCTTTATCTATATCTCTGAAAAATGCCATAGGTACCTTGATGGGGATTGCATTGAATCTGTACAGGGCTTTGGGTAGAATGCCCTCCTTATTATATTGATTCTGCCTAACCATGAGCATGGAATGTTTTTCCATCTGCTCAGGTCTTCTATAATTTCTTTTTTCAGGGTTTGATAGTTTTCTTTGTAGAGGTCCTTAATATCCTTGGTAAGATAATGCTGAAGTATTTCATTTTTTGGGGGGAGACAGCGAATGGGAGAGATTTTCTGACTTCTGCGGATTTGATGTTGGTGTAAAGAAATGCTAGTGATTTGCTGGAATTGATCTTTTATCCAGCTAATTTGCTAAAACCACCTATGAGCTCTAGGAGTTTTCTGGCCGATGTTATTGGATCTTCTAGGTATAAAATCATGTTGTCTGCAAATAGAGATAACTTGACTTCCTCTTTTCCTATACGAATACCTTTGATTTCCTTGTCTTGCCTGATACTTCTGGCAAGACTTTCAAGGACTATATTGAACAAAAGTGGTGATAGCGGACATCCTTGTCTCATACCTGACTTCAGTGGAAATGCTTTCAGTTTTTCTCCATTGAGGATAATGTTGGCTATGGGTCTGTCACAGATGGTTCTGACATAGTTAAAGTATCTTCCCTTGATCCCTATCTTTTCCAAAGTTTTGAGCATAAAGTGGTGTTGAATTTTATCAAATGCCTTCTCTGGATCAATTGAGATGATTATATTGTTTTTGTTTTTAATTCTGTTTATGTGGTGAATTACATTTATTGATTTGCGTATATTGAACCAGCCTTGTTTCCCTGGAATGAAGCCCACTTGATTGTAATGGATTATCTTTTTAATGTGCTTTTGTATCCGATTACCTAAAATTTTATTAAAGATTTTTGCATCAATGTTCATCAGGGAAATTGGTCTGTAGTTTTCTTTCTTTGACGTGTCTTTGTTGGGCTTTGGAATCAGTGTAATATTTGCTTCATAGAAAGCTTTTGGGAGTGTTCCCTCTCTATCAATTTCCTGGAAGAGCTTGAAGAGGATCGGTGTTAGTTCTTCTGTGAAGGCTTGGTAGAATTCTGCCATATATCCATCCAGACCTGGGCTTTTCTTTTTTGGGAGAAAAAGATTAGTGCTTCAATTTCACTTTCTGTGATTGGTTGGTTGAGATTTTCAATGTCCTCCTGTGTTAAAGAGTGGATGTCATGTGTGTCCAAAAACCTGTCCATGTCCTGGAGGTTATCAAATTTGGCAGAGTATATGTTTTCAAAATAGGTTCTGATAATCTTCTGTATCTTGGATGGGTCTGGGGTGATATCCCCATTTTTGTCTCTGATTTTGTTGATTTGCTTCATTTTGATCTTCCTTTTGGTGAGTTTGGCAAGGGGTCTGTCAATTTTGTTTACTCTTTCAAAGAACCAACTCTTGGATTTGTTAATAGATTGGATAGCTTTTTTGTTCTCAGTTTCATTGATTTCAGCTCTGATTTTGATGATTTCTTGACTTCTGTTAGATTTAGGGTTGGACTGTTCCTCCTTTTGAAGTTGTTTGAGTTGAAGCATAAAGCTATTAATTTGCTCTCTTTCTAGATTTTTGATGTATGCATACAGTGCTATAAATTTACCTCTTTAGAAAGCCTTCATACTGTCCCAGAGGTTTTGGTATGTTGTTTCCTCATTCTCATTCAGTTCCAAAAACTTCATGATCTCTGTTCTCATTTCCTCTTTTACTCATCCTTTGTTTAAGAGGTAAGTATTCAGTTTCCAAGTATTTCAATAGTTTCTATTGTTTCTCCTGTTGTTGATTGCTAAGATCATAGCATTATGATCTGACAGAATACATGGGATTATATCTACTTTTTTGTATTTGCTAAGATTGTCCCGGTGAAATAGGATGTGATCTATTTTAGAGAAGGATCCATGGGCTGAGGAGAAGAAGGTAAATCCAGCTGTCTTAGGATGGAATATTCTGTAGATGTCTGTTAAGCCTGATTGTTTGATAGAGTAGTTCAGCTTGGAGACATTTTTATTGATTTTTTGTTTTGATGATCTGTCTAGAGTTGATAGTGGTGTGTTGAAGTCCCCCAGGATTATTGTGTTGAGATCAATGAGGAGATTAATGTCCTTAAGTATATTTTCCATGTACTTCGGGGGTGTTGTAATTGAGGACATAAATGTTGATTATCGTTATATCTTCTTGCTGAACTGTCCCTCTAAGTATGATAAAGTGCCCCTCTTTATCCTTTCTGAGTAGTTTTATTTGGAAATTAATTTTGTCAGAGATTAAAATCTCTACACCAGCTTGCTTTTTTGGGCCACAGGCGTGGTAGACGTTTTGCCATTCTTTCACTTTCAGCCTGTGTTTATCTTTGAGTGTCAAATGTGTCTTTTGCAGGCAACATATTGTTGGATTTTGTTTTTTGATCCAGTGGTTCAGTCTGTGCCTTTTAATTGGGGCATTGAGACCATTCACATTCAAGGAAAGAATAGATATGGGAGGCTGATTCACAGACATTGTATCTATTACAGGATTTTGAGTCATCTTGAAAATTAGTGTTTGTATTGTATAATTGTTAACTTGCACTTGATTAAGGATTTATCATATCATTGGCATTGTCTTTTGAATGGAGCACATCTTTGAGAATGTTCTGTAGAGCGGGATTAGTGTTCACGTATCTTGCAAGCATGAGTTTATTGTTAAAATATTTAATTTCCCCTTCGCATTTGAAGCTGAGTTTTGCCAGAAATA